>CAAKHC010014751.1:5772-17987 GCA_901007825.1 Macroramphosus scolopax | reverse complement strand
TATCAGCACAGCAAAAGCTCCTGCTGCCATCGGTCCGTACAGGTGAGAGGAGTTTAGAGTTGTCACGATCACCCTGAAACCTTGTTCACAAGTTTAAACAGTCTAAATAGTATACAGCTGAAATTACATTCAGACTTTGATTGATTGATTGATTGAATGCTTTATTTAGAAGGACATGGAAGCAGTACAAGTACAAGTACCGTGTGATTATAATTGTCAAGAGGCTGTAATTATATAGTATCAATGTAAACAAAGCGTTATTTCATTGCACTGGGATGTGCAGTGCTCTGACACTCGATTGTTTTTTCGGTGCAAAGTGCAGCTTTTTGAACTGAACTTGAACTTTTAAAAAGTAAACTATTGACAAACTCTTAAAAAACAACTTTGAACATTTCATTTATTATTTGAAACTTGCACACTATATATATTGTATTTGCAACATATTAGTGATCCTTAAAGTACCATACTAGTTGTATTACCAAGTCATTCATTATAATCTTTAAAAGCACACAAATCCACATGCAGCATTGGCAGTATTTGTTAAACATGGACCTTGGGAGTTGATGAAAGAGAAGCAATAGGTGGTATTGTTGTCTAGAATAACTATAATACACAAAAACAAGTTTTTATTAAGATGAATTTCCATTAATCTTGGAAAACGTTACCACACTATCATTTGAAAGGAGATGATTTTAACACATTTTTCTAAAAGTTAGAACTTCTTTTGGTTCTCTCAGCCAGGCTGTGGTGGTGGATCGGACCGTGTATGTGTCAGGCCAGCTGGGGATGGACCCTGCCAGCGGGCAGTTGGTCGAAGGTGGCGTCCAGGCTCAAACCAGACAGGTGAACCCCCACAGAACAAGGTCACGCCTGTCAATTACAAGAATGGAGACAGTACAATGTTGGAAGTTATCCTATGTGCTATTAGATATTTGTAATGAAGTTAAATAGTGATCACAATTTGTATTTATTGGTATTTTTGGATTTGATGGAAATTAAAGACATTCTTTATATATTCCAGTCTGTATATTCCATGTTCCATCACCTTGTCTCGAATAAATGTGGAAAGAACACATCCAACTGTGTCGCATTTGGCAACAACGTGATTAAATTCCTCCTTAATCTCCTCAGGCTCTGGTGAATATGGGCGAAATCCTCAGTGCTGCTGGTTGCGGTTATAACAATGGTGAGGAGAAACTGTATTGGGAGTGGAAACCCTTTGGTATTTCTTCACATGTAGTAGAACTCTTTCAAATACACTGAAAAAAAAAGTTAACAGATCTCCAAACATGTTAATCACTTATGGCTCAAAAGTGTAAATCAACTAATGTAGTTACATGAAATCAATCAAATGAATTTTTCCTGCAGTTGTGAAAACCACGGTGCTTTTAGCCGACATCAACGACTTCACCAAAGTCAACGATGTTTACAAGCAATGTAAGTATTTCCTTAGCAATGGGATTTCTTAATCTGCTGTTTTTAATTTCTGCTGCGTCATGGTAAAAACCTTGTTAACATGGGCCTTTATGCCAAAGCTCATCAGTCACATGTTGCAGTACAGACGTGGCCACTAGGGGTCAGCAGCATGCAGAGAACCGGCCATCACCAGGTGTACATGCTGGTTAATGAACGTTGTATGTTGTCCAGTTAGTTCTACCTGATCAACATACCGACCTCAGTTGCACCCAGAGTTTACGAGATAATTAGAATACGTGTCTTGCATTTGATTTATGAGGCTGTATAATATTTGTTGTCAGATGTGAGTTCCTTGATTGACCAGTTTTTTAAATCGTCACCACTGGTCCATGCGTCAATTGCAATCACTTCCAGCAGGCTTTATATATTGTCTCTTGTCATCTTCATGATGTTTAAATCTGCTCCCTTCAGTCTTCAGCACCAACTTCCCAGCCAGAGCTGCCTACCAGGTCGCTGCTCTTCCCAGAGTGAGTATTTGATGTAGATTTGTGTGGTGGATTGAACCCGACCCAACGCTGCCCTGTTCTTTCTGCTCTCTCTGTGGCTGTTTCTAGGGTGGACTGGTTGAGATTGAAGCAGTTGCAGTTTTGGGCCCTCTGACTGATGCTTCCTAACAAGAAAATACATCCAACAATAAAAAAACTCATGCTGAAAACATAAATTAGCTTTTTTGTAGAAGAAGCAAGAACTGCAAAGATAAAACTAATGTACAGCAGAAATCCTTTTTATCTTTGATGTTCCTAAAGACATGAGGCGCTTTAGTGCCGTCAGGCTGCACACTGACTGCAGTCAGGCTCAGGACACTTTCCCCTTCCTCATTAACATTGATGAGACATGTTTGGAGACCACGCTGCATTTTAAATCCCCTCCGCTCACATTTCACATACAGTATGAGCTTGTTTGCCGTATTGAATCGCACGACCAGCCTGTGATGTCACCAGCTGGATGATTAAATATAGCTGAATAATAAATGTCTTTCATTCATTTTAATGTGGATTTGGTTTCCTGATATCAACAAAGCTACTTGTCGATGAAGAGTGACTAACTCACTCTGTGCCTTAGTCTCTCGTCATCGTCTTGGAAGTCGGTCCTTATATTAGTTCTTGTACAGTATGTTTGATATCTGTTGATGCTCCCGGGGTTACACAGAATGACGTGAGGACAGTATGGTGGTTTGAAATAGATTACAACCTAAATTACAACATTGTTCTGGTAATGTTTGACATTCACTATGAGCTTAAAGAGTTAGTCTCAAATAGTTTGGTTCACGTCTTATATAACAGATAACAAAAGACAAGAAGATTGTCTCTGTACGTCCTGAGACAGATTCAATCTTTGAACGTCTGCGATGCACATGTTAATAACTGGAGCAGCCGCAGCATGTTGGCTCATCCAAACACTACATCAGCAGATTCCAATGATCAACTCTCATCGTTTGGTTGAAGTTATGAAACCAATAGCAGGTTTGAGGTGTGTATAAACACGCCTTGATATATAAAAGGTACTGAAGCGTTAGAAACACGGTGGAAGCTGTCAGATAAAACCAGCACCTGTTTTAGTGAGTAAATCTTTATTCTGTACACTAGGTTAGCAGAATCACAGACAAAGCTCAGAAAAAGTATATTTGAAAGAGAGAAAAAAAAAAAAAGAAAACATCCGATAATAACAATGATGTTCCTGAAACATCCGTTATACACAATTCAACCAATCTAAAACATTTAAAACAGAGAATGTAGAAGTTCTGTTAAAGATCCGGTCCGATGGGCTCCGTCTGATGCATTTTATGAAAGAACATTAATGAACCAAAACTACTGTGACATAAGTGTTGCACACGGAGGAAGATCATTTCATGAACATCTGGCAGCTACTGAACAACCGCACAGAGCAGCCAGATTACATGTCAGTGAATAAAACATCTGGTTTCCGTTCATCACATCATTACTGATCTTCTGCGTGAGAATCTAACTTTTTATTCCGTAAGCAAAAACTGTGAAAGAGACAAAGTGATTTTAAAAAACGAAAAAAAAAAAGAGGAAAACATGGATTTGACCCACAATCATGTTTATCAGTACTTGACTCTACTTAATATCGTCATTCCTATTAAATAAATCAACATTGTTAAAAGGCTTCACCGATGTCGTGGAATTTAAAAACATCACTGTTGAACTGGCGTGTCCGACCGGGCCGGTGTGTTTGGCTTCCACCCGGTTCGGGCTGCGGTGACCTCAAGTACTTCCCCTCGTTTCATTCACAGTTGGGTTCAGTTTGGCTTCACAGAATCAGCTCCTTTGAATAGTTCAGGTTTAACTCCGAGCGTCCTTTGACGACATGTTAACACACTGACACTCTCATTTCTAGATGAATGTGTAAGTATTGCACCCACTTGTCTTATGTTACCGATCCCAGTTTGTCATCGCACTGCCGTGTGGGGCTCCAGGCACTTATGACGTCAGTAGAAAAACTCTTTGTAAAAGTTCATATTTACACATTTTGGAAAACTCCCCCTGAATAACGAGTTAAGGCACGGTGTATATTAACGTATCTGCTGGAGAGTTTGGTGAGCGCTTGTAAGACAATACTGATAATGTAAGTGTGCGTGTTGTTGCTTTGTCGTGTGTTTTCCTCCGGTTGCCTTCACATTTGCAGCTTTGGGAGTTTTTCTCATTTCGCCGAGTTTCTTCTGCCTGAAAGAGGAGAAAGACGACAGAAAGACAATCCTGATATCGTTTCATTCCAGCAGGTTAATCAGAGTTATCAAGGATCATTTAACTTCTTCTGCTCTTGTTCATCCTATTCTGATCAGGTTGGTGTTGTTTGTGGTTCTGCTCTTACCAACTCATTCCTCCTTTTTGGCTTCCTCGCTCCCCGTGTCCTGAGAGGGCTCTGCTGCAGAAATCACTGTGCAAACACATGCACGGAGAAAAAATTGCATTTTTAATTCACAAGTCACATTGTAGTCGTTGTTGTCCAGTCCCGACACCACATCTGGTTCTGCTGAGCTGCTTTATTAGTGGTTTACCTGGCCTCTGCACACACACACGCACACACACGCGCACACACACACTCACACACACTGGGGTGTATGTTAATTGGTGGCAAACACACAACACAGCCTCCAGAGAGAAAGTCTCATAAAAGTTGAGCAACGTTTCCCCCACACCACAGTGGTATTCTGCACGTGCTGCCTGGGCGTCTCTGCTGTAACAGTACATGATGTTCCGTCTCCAGACCGAGGTGCAAGCTGAACTGAAAACTATCAACACCGTCACACTGAAGGACACTGACCAGGCAGATATGACTCTAGATGGTAGCTAACGTCGTTCAGGTGTCTGTTCATACACAACAGACAGTCAGTAATAGTACAGAGTACACTTTGGGTATTTTAATGATTTTAAAATGGCAACTGCTCTGCATCATAATGGAAATATCAAATTCCACATAGTGTGACACGCTGCTGCTATATGCACATACTGGCCACTTCATTAGGTACACTTGAACAATCTAATGCAACAGCTCTGCCATAAAATCCACTTTTATGAAGAAACGGTTCATTTCTTGCTGACACTGTCAGAAAGGTAACGATTCTACTTTATGTTTATTATTGAGTTTGAAGTGCGTAGTGTTGTTCTACAATATAATAGATTATATCTAAAGGTGTGTCTAAAGTTTCGCCCCACTCAGGTATATCAATATTAGAAACACCTCTCAATATAATCCAGTGAAGTGCAACACCACTGCAAACTGAACCTCAATGATGAACATTGTAGTCGTTACATGTAGTTAAATTAATACATCTGACAGCTTCGACCAAGACTGAACAGTTTAGCTTTGTAAGGGCTTTACTGCAAACCTGAACTGTACTGGTGTACCTACCGAGGTTGCAGGGGAATGTTTGGTCGTACGAACTAATCAGTTTCAGTACTGAAAATACAGCATACGGATATAATCTGAGTAAAGTAATGTCCCAGTCACTGGATTGTTTGTCGTAATATACCAGTAAAATTACTTCACCAATATGAGTGGTGGTTGGAATCCGGTCAGGCTTGTCGAGCACGTAAATGGTCTGATGTAATTGGAATCAACGGGGCATAATTACTCTGTGCAGTTAACAACAGAGCACAATGGGAGAAAGTTGCGTGACTGGAGTTGTTGTGTTGACAAGATGCTGCTGCTATAAACTTCACACCGAAGAAGAACCTTCAATTTTCATCCAGCGTGTGTGTGTGTGTGTGTGTGTGTGTGTGTGTGTGTGTGTGCCTGTGCGTGTGTCACACTGCTGTATCTGTTCTGTCGATGGACCAACAATATCCTGTTGAGCCTGTCAGCTCTCCCTAATCCCACGAGTACAGATGGAAACCTGTACGAAGGATTGTTCATTATCGGAGCAGTTGAGTGTTTCATTATGTGTCTTCACGTGTCTCGCCATCGGCATCCGCTTAGTAACCAATACAAGCATCTTTGTCAAAGCTTTGTCCTTCGGGAGAGCGAGCGTACTCGGGCCATCTTTGACGAGAACAATGGTTTGCGGTCGTGACCATTAATTGCTCACCTTGATGTAAACAAGACGCTCCTATCTGACAGCACATTACTTCCTCTCTCTCCACCTCTTCAAACCTGTTCCCACATGCTCGGTGCCTCAGGCGTGTTTGAACAGATTTCAAAGGTATTTCAGCTGGTGGTAAATTTGCACTGCTTGAAGAACTCTTCATGTCGTTCATGCTTTATCAAGCACATGAAAACATTTTATGACACCTTGAGTTAGCATGACAGGTTTGTCAGAAAACAATGCCGTGTTAAATCCCGTCACGTCAACTGTCTGCAGTTGACGTGTTGAACATTGCAACAGGTCAACTCTTATACACACGTTCTAAAAACATAACTCCATATGTAGAAAGATTAATACAAGCTGGTAGAAGTGGTTAACTATTTCTGTCAGTCTGTCAGGAAGCAACATAAAGGTTGTGGAAAGATGTGAGAGAGCAAGATGAGTGTGTTTAGTTGGTGTTTCATACCTTCAGGTGAGGGTTCAGGGGCTGGATCAGCAGCAGGGGTCGGTGCTGAAGGTGCATCAGAGTCTGTTGGGGTGGATTTAACCTCTGGAGCCTCCAATGGGGAGCAGGGAGTTTCCACTGGGAGGGGAGTCTCCAGAGGCACCACAGGAGGTTCTGGGGCCTGTTCACCAGCAGCCTGAGGCTCAGCTTGGGCCTCAACTGTGATTGGAGATAATGGAGGCATTTCTGGAATAGTTGCTACTGCTAGCACTGCATCTATTACCGACCCTACAACCTCAACGGGGGGTCGGGCTTCACTCGCTGCTGCTGAGATTTCATTTCCACTAGCTGGTACAACTACAGATGCAGCTGCTGCTTCAGCTTCACCTGCTGCAGCTTCAGCTTCACCTGCTGCTGGTGATGGTGCTGCTTCAGCTATACCTGCTGCAGCTTCAGCTTCAGCTTCACCTGCTGCTGGTGATGGTGCTGCTTCAGCTCCCCCTGCTGCTGCTTCAGCTATACCTGCTGCAGCTTCAGCTTCACCTGCTGCTGGTGCTGGTGCTGCTTCAGCGTCCCCTGCTGCTGCTTCAGCTATACCTGCTGCTGCTGCTGCTTCAGCTGCTCCTGCTGCTGGTGCTGCTGCTGCTTCAGCTTCACCTGCTGCTGGTGCTGCTTCAGCTTCACTTGGTACTGAAGCCTCAGGTGGTACAACGACAGATGCAGCCGCAACTGCTACTTCGGCTTCACTTGATGCTGCTGCTTCGGCTGCAGTCGGAGCTGAAGATTCCGTTGGTTCCACTGAACCGGTAGGTGATACAACACTATCACTTTGGGCCTCTTCCTCCACAGGAGCAGCCACTTCCGCAGGAGTTTCAACTACCACCTCCAGGACAACTGCTGGGACCTCTGCTGACTCTGCTACAAGAGGTTCAACAGCAGGGGTTGCAACTTCAGGAGTGGCCTCAGCTGGCACCGCAGCCGTCTGCTCAACAGGCTCGACAGGCTCAACAGCAGTGACCTTCTCTGCAGCCTCAACAAGGGCTTCGCCCTCCGGAGGTTCCTCAGGCGCTACAGTTTCTAGAGGGGCGACTTCCCCCACAGGAGGTGGAGCCTCCAACACTGCTTCAACCTCCTCAGTAGATGCTTCTGCTGGAGCAGTAGCTGGTTCTTCGGGCTCTTGCTGTGGTTCAGGAGCCGGTATGAGGTCTTCCCCCGTGCCAGGATCCTCCTGAGGCTCTGTGGCCACTAACACAGCCTCTGCCCCGTCATCGGCGGCCAGCTGACGGGCGTCCGGTAAGGCACTCTGCACAGGCAGCTGCATCTGGTCCTGGATGGTCTCTGCATCTTCTTTGATGATGCCATTTCCGACTGCTGTCAACACAAGGACGACCAAAGGGAAGATGGATTAGTATCGACGACCAGATAGAAATATTATTCATTAGTTCAAGCAGCAACACAGAGCTACAGACAAACATTACTTTTCATTTGTGTACGCTGGAAGCGTTGCAGGGGGTCGGACATGGTCCTTGGTTCATAAATAACCACGTTTGTCATGACAACATTCTTATCTACGTTCAAACAACGTAACAGAACTATGACGCTCAAACATTTAATAAATTAATAATTCATACATTTAATAAAATAACTAAAGTCCCCAAATACATGAAAACTCAAGTGATGAATTCGGGCCGGACGTTAGTTCATCTGAAGATGCGATAAACGAGATGGTCAGTAAAACATAAGGCACACAGAATGTGAGCTAAGGAAAATATCTTTTCATTTCCTTGGTTAAGAGAAGGACTTACTGAAGGCTGAATTAAAGCCCGGAGGACACGCGAGTCGCTCTCACAGGAAATCAGACACATGTGACGATGGTTTCGGAGAGGCAGCCGACCTCCTCTTCTCACTCCACGACCCGTGTTCGTGTCACTAATTGTGTGTGAGCGAGCTGTCGGCACTTTATTGAAACCACACAGGATGGAGGATATTCAAACGTCAGGAAATATAACGCACATCTAAGTTCCTGATTGACAACAGCAGCTTTTCTTCCCGTCTTCTTACATCACGAACAACTTGCAACAACAGCAGGTTGACGTTATTCACAAATAAGCTGCAGCAGGACGGCTCAGCTCGCTGAAGGGGTGAATAGTTTGGACGCGGCAGCTTCCTGATATTATTTGTCTGTCAGAAGGGGTACAAAGAGTGAAGAGTGATGGGTGGAAGGGAATGTGATTGCTCAAATGGAAATTAACTTGTGGAAGAGCATGTAACACAGAAACCAGCCATCACCAAACACACCGAGGTGCCGTGTCTTATTTCTAATAACATCACTAAGAGGATGTAGCTTCTTTCTATTTTTTTATGTCAATGCAATTTAATTGTTAAACCTCATTGTTCCTCCAGTTCTTTAAGCAGCAATCTGCTATTACTGCACACAGAAAAATATGAGAATGGAGAGTGTGTGTCTGTGCGTGAATGCATGCGTGTGTGTGTGTGTGTCTGCAGACAGGGACGGTCTTCCCGGGCATGGACGACTTGTGTGTCAACACGATTTAGCAGCCAAAGATGACAGAGATCCCAGTCAAAACAGTGCATGGCTGGCCAGGAGGGGGATGGGCAGACAGGGGGCCCGGACAGGGGATGGGACCAGCGTTACTTGGATGGCATACAGCTGGTTTGTCAGACAGACTGTACACTGAATGATTCAGCCACATTAGAGAAGCCCAACTGGGCAAAGAGTACAATAACTGGTTTTCTTGTTGGGGTGATGTAAGACTTTAGCAAGAGACTGAAGCTCCTCCAGGTGATCATGAAGCCGGGCGTCTGACGAGACAATGGCCTGACACAAACCTCACACTGGGACATATCATCAACCCTACTACTATGATAGGAGTACAAAATTATACGTACATAGCACTTATTGTGGATTGGATCATTAAAATTGCGATGTCAGCTTGACTTGAGCGTGAACAATCATTTCTAACAAGAGCAGGGACTGTTGTGTGTTGTGTGCTGCAGTGAGAACATACTGTACACGCAGCAGCGCCTGGCATGACAAAGCTATGAGCCAGTAGGTTGGACACATGAATGGACAATCATGGTCTGTGTTGGGCCTCTTGGCAAGAGTTTACATTGGCTTCAACACAGAGTACATGTGCAAAGCCAAACTAACCGACGTACCACGCCTCTCGTATGTAGGCATAATTACATGTTTAGACGCAAAACGGGGAGAGAGACCGGCCTAACTACTGTATGTGGAGGAAGGTCACTGCAACCTGAAACAGGCAGTTTACAGCCTCCTCGTCTTCTGTTTGTGAGCTGTAACTTCCTGCAGAGAATTACAAACACTTCGTATCACTCATTAACAAGCATACACAGATGATAATAGAATTGATTCACACAAAACGTAAACTTTGGATGCATGAAATTGTCTTTTAGAACATGTCAGTTTGATGTAGGAGGAAAATAAGCTATTCTGAGTGAATGAAAAATATCCAAGGCGACAAATCAGACTGAAAACAGGTTGGTTTGCAAATTTTTCCTCCAGGCTACAAATGAAATTCTAAACACTCCCAGCTGGTTTTCACACAGAACTGCTTGCGTGCAGTCGGAGCGAGTTCCACCCGTCCTGCTTCATCTGAACGCTCATTTGGCACAGTATGAAATGTGGCAGTTAACTATATATGAGCGCAGGGTTTCTCCTCCTCGGGTGTCATTAAATCTATAAATCATGCCGTGCAGCTTTTGTCTACATGTTGTCGGAGGATCTCAGGCTCAAAGTGGCAACGTTTATTTATTCATGAGAAAAAAAAGCTAGACATTAACTATTCTGGCCATATGGTACTACAGTATGCAGAGTGAAGTGGGAAAGCAGAGAGTGCACTGGGCTGCTGACTCACACACACACACACACCCCCTCAGCAAAGCTTGGCTGCATGAAAGTCACATACTACTGTATCTATCAATATAAGTATATCATCACACCTGAAACACTCAACACACACACATTGATCCCACTCACCCAGTGTGTCTCCGTTGCTCTCCTCTGGCTTTGTGCCGGGTCTTTTCTCTTGATCGACCGTCTGTGAACTGGATGAGGAGCACCCCATGTTTGAAAACTTCAGAGGAGGTGGATGAATGAAAAAGGAATAACTATTACAAGAGCAAACACCCTCTGTTACCGAACGACAGAGACTATGTTGGACAGACGAACTCTCTTCAGATCCTAAGAGTAGCAGGGCACCATTATCTCCCCTTGTCCGTCTGTGTGCTCATGCATGGCCTGCCGCCCTCTCTCCCAAGACAACGCGATGTTGTGAGCGGTTAAGCAGTGCAAGCACTACAGCTGAATGTTCCCTGACTGCCTCCTGCACACACTCACACTGCTCATACAGGAGGAGGAGGAGGCAAACATGTGCATGAAGGTTGTGCTCTCCCCGTCCTCTGGAATACATCTTCCACCTTGTGGTAACGTTGAGTAGTACAGTACAATGGATTTATTTCTCGGGAATAGAGTTTGGTATCAAAGATATCTTAGGGATTGTTTGATGGCTCCTTATACTAAGCATCACACAGCCTGAGAAAACATCAGTCAACTTACTGTACAAAGATTTTATTGTGATTACAAAGAATGTTTCGGACAGAAATGCATTGTGTTGTATACAAAAGAGTATAAATAGCTTCAGTAATTGCATAATGTTTCTGTGTAGCCTGTCAAGCAGGATTACAGGGATCCTGTTAGGGCCACTCTGCAGGTTCCAGGATGAATGGACACGTCTCCACCTTTCACTTGTGCACAGCTTGATTTTCCAGTGTCTCCAGCGTCCTTGTCAGAGCTTCAAGTGGGCATGTTAAAGAAAGTAGTAGCTGCACATAAGAGTTACTCCACAAAACTGACACATTTAAACGTACTGGCTTCTCACATCATCATCATCATCATCATCATCATCATCATCATCATCAGAAGCAGGTCGTTGGCAGAGTGTCAGGAAAGTAATGTAAATATGATCTGTGCAAGCTGCTTGCTTGGTTGCATCAGTCAGGTTGATGATGTCAGAGCTCGGGGTTGTGCTTGTTCACTGATGTGATGCACCGCAACAATTAATAGAACTGAACCACGTTGAATAGTTTGTTCACCTGGGTTTTCCTGATTGGCAAGTCGATCCACTGCTATTTATTCTAGTCTTTTGAATTGGAGCCAAACCCTGACAGTGCAACTTTCTTGTATTCTGAAATTACTTTGGCACAAAGCAGTTATTGTATAACAGTGCAATTTCAAAAATATATGTTGCTGACTCATAAGGTGTCACAGGTCAGAATTATTACTGTGTTGTTGGTCACATGAATCCATTAAAGGTACACACTGACAGCAACTTTTGGCCTTTTGGTCAATAAGACATTTGGTCAGTATGATTGGCCCTTTCAGGGCTGAAAGAATCCTTATGTAGCACTGGCCCTTTAAGGCCAGTGCATATAAGGGGTGGCTCAGATTGCGGCCTAGTTCTCTCAGAAGCTCACTGGAGTGGTTGCAGCGACCTGGAGGCAGGAGGCTCATGGCCTAAAGTTTGGCCCTGAGTTTTATGGATTGGGTTGGCACCGCTGTCCACTGTCTTTCCCACGTGCCATATTTAGTTTGGAGGTTTATGCAATAGGAGCAATATAGTGGGATGGATACTGGGCCATTGCTAAAGGGGCAAGTGCAATAAGAGGGAAGATATGGGGCCAAAATCAGTTTTTGTATGATTTGGG
>CAAKHC010014750.1:3127-13560 GCA_901007825.1 Macroramphosus scolopax | reverse complement strand
GACACACACACACACACACACACACACACACACACACACACACACACACACACACACACACACACACACGATGGTGTGTATATAGAATTAATTTTATTTTTTATTACATCGGCGGATGACGTTGCTTTTTTATGTCGGGTCCTTTCTAAAACGTTGATCCTGATTAGGATCAGTTGCAGCTCTTCCTGATCCAAACCCAGCATCAGTCTGACGCCGGCCAAAACAGCTGGATCAGATACCGACAAAGATTTATACACGTCATCTTTTTTATGAAAAATGATTTTTTTTGCTGAGTTAATTAAATCACAAATGAAAGTTCTGCTGCGACAGATTTTTTTACAAATGTAACGTTTGAATAATTTTATGATGTTTTTCCTGTGCACAAACATTACTGGTAATAATGCAGATGGCATAAAAATATATGGAAATTTAATCCAAAAGTTTGAATAAAAACAGACCGATGTTTTGTTTTTTTCTCCATAAAACCCTAAACAAAGAGGCTGCACACAGCGAGTGGAAGTGGGTCATGAGATTCTCTTTAGGGATGATTAAAAAACAGCTTGAAGTGATTAAAATCAGATAGAGTATAGCAGCTCTGCAGTTTGCAGCCCGATGCTCATCCTGTGAGAATGTCACTTTGCTCATTATCACCTCCAACAAACCGTCGTCTAATTTCACACTCCCGGACCTCGCCGAGCACGGAGGCACAATATTGAGGCGCCGCCCTGCACACATGTACCTGCAAACGCTGTGTTCACACCTTCAGAGTGGTTTGAACAAAGTGAACAAAAGGGACACACCCACATGGTTTCAACCTGAAGGAATCAGTCAAACACACACACACACACATGCACACACACACATACACAGACGCACACTGATGCCCCTCTAAGCCAAAAATCTGCCCATCAGATAAAGTGGATCCTCTGACATGGTCCGACATGCAGGAGGAAGCCAGCTGGATTGCCTCCAGATACAAGAAAGCCCTCTTTGTGACAAATCGCAGTCCCTCACAAAAACAAACATCAACATGACCGGCCAGACATACATATCCAATTTCCTTTGGCTTCAGATTTACAGCATATTAATCCCACATTTGATCCTGCGCTGAGAAACCTTGAGCAAGCTAAATATACAATAAACCCTCCAAGGGGACGTGTCAACAATATTTATCCACCGAGGCCTAACTAGGAGGGAAGAATAGAGGAAGTCGGGGACAAAGCGGAAACGCCTTGGAAAGCAGGGGAGTTTCGCTCTGCTGTCTTCCAGCTATAAGAGCTCCACAAACGCCATAGAGGGTCTGGCTGACATTTGGACGACATTTGAGGGATGCTGCTTGGCAGAAGCCTCCGTTTAGAGATTGAGGATAATCAGGACCCACTTAGGAAGGTTTTATTTTGAGGGATCTCCAGCAAATCAAGTAGCCAGCGGATGGAGATAATCTCAGTCTTCCTCCACTTGATACCATCATGTAAAAATACTCCAGTACAAGATAAAGTCAAAATAATAACAAAGTTAAAGTTCAAGCATTAAAAGAAAAGAAAGATCTGTTGCTATTCGTCTTTCATCTTTTTTTTTGTTCTGAAGTACTGAATGAAACCATGTGAGATGTTCAGAGAGGAAATGCCTCTTTGGAGAACAACTCGTAAACATCTGAGACATTTCATATGATCCCGACCACATTCTGAAAAGGGATCACGACCCAATTATCTTCCCGGCTCGTCGAATACCAGCGCGAGAGCACAGAGACCAACACAAGGCCGCCTTTCTGCGAGGCAGTGACCCGTCCATGCAGCTCAGGCCCTGCTGCCAAGCTCCGGGTTTGTTGCACACGTCCACCAACATTCCTCCGAACTCTTGTTCTACATTGAGACAAGCAACCATATCTAAAATCACTTTGCCAAAGGGAGGCTTGTGTGTCCCTAAAAGGCCCAATGTGGCCACTGGAGCACCATTAGTCTATTTAGAGGGATTAGAATATATCATTTGATCCTTTCATAGTTCATTTACATGCATAATATCTCTATTTACCTCTAATGTGGTGAAGTGGAAGAATAACTTTGCATGTTAGTTCAGTAATCTGAAGTAAAGAGGTGACAGTAAGATGCGTGACTCACGACGTCTTGGGGTTTATTGCTCCAGTCCTCTCGCAGTCATATATGATGAAGCTCCCAGATACCACAGATGTGCCGTTCACTTTTATTGCCACAGAAACAGTCAGATGATCTGCAGAAACAAAAGGCACGCACACGGCGCAGCATGTCTCAGGATGTATCCGAGATGGTATCGCTGCCATAAAACAAGCTAGACAGCAGCAGCACACCTTCAAGCTGCACCAAGCTGGTCACGTTTTCAAAGATAAAAGGGGAAATTACTTTGGATCTAATACAGCTCAACATCTTGTATGAATAAAATGGAATGAGTCCGATACTGTAACTGTATTTGTGTGGAGAGATACGGCTGGTGGAAGCAGCCCCACTACACAATAGATGTTCATCTCACCTGCGCCCGGGAGGATGGGTTGGTAGTTCCCCCGGGGGAGCAGCGGACACGTCTGGATCTGAGCGGGACCGTAGTCCAGGTGCACGGTGGCGGCCGTGGAAAATCCCGGCCCGTATTCACACTCAACCAGGGAGCCGGCCAGGTCGGGAACACTGCCATTTATTAGAATGCCGACATCCTACGGCAGAAACAGATGAGGGAGTATAAATCCTGTTTGCGTGTTCAGCACATTCACACTGCATGAAACAAAGAAGGTATGTAATTATAGGCATTGCCAGCCCACATGGTGATGCAGGTGCGGGGTTGCCTGGAGGAGTGGAGGAGTGCAGGGAGGCCTGCCAGAGACTGCAGATATGGGGAGCAGTCTGATGAACTGCCCCCCTGGACGAGTACCAGGGTCTTTAACCTGATGCGTGCGGAGATGGGGAGCCAGTGAAGCGACGGGCGAAGGGGATTCACGTGAGAGCATTTAAGTTGGTTGAACACCAGTTGTAACGGGATAAATAAAGTATCTACCTACCTAGTAAACACTGCTGGATATTGACAGTGGATGCTGCAGCCCTGCTGCTGCCATCTTGCAGACATTAGTGCTGCTTTTATTAACGCACCTGAACATGAGACGTGTGTGTAGGTTCGTGTTTTGCCGTGCACCTTTTGTCAGGTCACTTCCAAACTCATCAGTAATAGCTCTTGGAGGTTTGCCCTTTGCACAGGATATTTGTTAGAGGAAGGGCCAGAAGGTCCAGGGGGGATCAGGGGAGCCTGGGGGTGGAATCATTACGGGGGGCTGGGGTATACCGCCAAAAATCTCAGGGGTCAGAGAGCCACGCCTGAAGGGCGATATGTTCTGCATACGACATTCTGCTCGTCAGAATAAAATAAATCATGAATTATATTCTGCACGTCCGCACGTCCGCCGGCGGATGTATCGTGTGTCTTGGGGAGAGGGCAGAAGGCAATCAAATCATTTCAAGTTTGTCCAGGACTTCAGGAGAAACGAGCGTGCGATGAAGAAACAGATGGCTCGGTGCTATATTCACATCTAAATCTGGCTATGCGATGAAGTCTGACAGACATAATGAGAAACACAACACCTCACTGACACGACCGAATTTCCGCTAAATGATTTCAGTGTGAGAAAAAAAAAAAATAAGAGAGGGGGGCAGACAGGCCGAGATTGCTGAGCGGCGAGGAAGAACAAGATGACATATTCTGCTGTCAGCAGATAGGAACCGAAGTGGCCGGCAACATGTGCTAACATGTTCTAAAATGTCAGCTATTGTTCGGAGGAATTGATCATTTCCTGCCGGAGCCCTGACTTCCTGTCTGCTGCTTCCTGTTTGGGTAGACAACCTTGAGCTGAGCTTCCCGTGGCTCTGAAGGATGCCTGTAATTCGGGCAGCTGCCAGACCAAACTGACCTACATAACCAGCAAATATCCACAATTAATGAACCGATTAATGGCCTGTCGTCTCTCCGCCTCGTGTAATTATGAGCTGTAATTAAAGGTCAAATATATTCCGAGTGTCAGAATTTGGCGCGCCTATAATCATATTGTTATTGTGCTTCAGTCACATGAAATACAGACAAACAACAATATACATATCACACCTCATGTATGATGAGAGCTCTTTTTGATTATCCTGCCAGGTTTGATTATAATCAGACAGGTGGTGTGTCAATATTCTCATTAGGAGTCAGTGATGAATCAGACGGGTTCAGAGCTGCTGTAGGAGCCTGTTAGATTCAATCACAGTCTCATATATCTCTGAGATGTGTGAGGCAAGATTCACTCATGTTAATTATGGTTTAAATTAAGGTGGCGTATTGTGTCTGAGCAGTGCTGAACAGGAAATGAAGCCGCGGCGTCGAGGCTCCGCCCACCTGAACAAAGAGCTAACAACTAACTTTACGGTTTCAAACAGAAAATCATCGGTTTTGGCAAATACAAGCATTTTCCAATAATTGTTGCCCCAAAAATACTGAGAAAGAAAAGGGTCCCAGGTTTCAAAAATACTGTAACATACATGAACATGTGATTTTAGCAGAGTCAGCAGCCGAGCTGCAGCTGCAAACAGTGTTCAGGAGCGTCTCAGCTGGGCAACAATAAAAGAAGGTGTAATAATAGAGGGAGGTGTCAGGTTTTAAAGGTGCTGTGATATCTCTTTCACGAGCTTTAAATACACTGTTCCCATTACACTCATCGCTGTAGCAACAGTCACGTCTATTTGAAGTATCACAACGGTACCTTGATGTCTGCGGAGATGCTGATCTCCGGGGGCGTCAGAGTCATGGACGGACACTGCTGGGGGCCGTCACCCATGCTGATCCAGGAGCGAGCCAGCAGCCCCTGGGTGCACTCCTTCTGGATGGTGCATCTAGTGGAGAGGCAGAGTGATGGTTTAGTGCCTTGTTGAGTTCGATTAGGTTCAGTTGAAATCATATTCAAGTGAACATAAGATCACAGAGAAACATCAGGAAGTCAACAAGTCATCTTGTTGTGGAAAATATCTTTGATGTCCTTTCCGAGAACCTAATCACCTCAAATATAGTAATTGCTTGACAGCGGCTGGTAATCGAGAACATGTGAGCTGACTGGCACGGTGGTGTGTGAGTGCACGTCTTAAAGGTCAGCATGTTATCCTTTCTAAACACAAGGACGCTGCTTTGTGTTTCCATTCCAGGACTTGACAAATTCTAACCGCTGTTTTTTTTTTCACGCGCTGCCTAGCGAAGATTTATGAGGTGCTTCGGTCCTCTAAAGTCACATTCAGACCCTCGCCTGTCAGTTTGTCTCGCTCAACACATGAGACTTCTTGACTTGAGGTCACACACATCACCATGGCAACGCCTCCCGCAGGCACTAGGATCACAGACGCCGAATAAAAACAACAACTATTGACTCCTAAATAGTCCCAGCATCCGTGAATGTGTGTGTTTGTTTGCTGGTGTGTGTCCCAAACAGTGTGTGTATTCCTGTCTGTGAGCATAATGGCTGTCTCGGACAGTCGGGTCGGGTATTCATCAAGCAAGGTGGCCTCATACTCTGACTGCTGCCTCACTAATGAACTTCGCTGTCAGTTGGCACGGAGCTCACTTCATCTGCGGCGTGGAATTGTTGGACAAAGTGACCCTCAGAGTGAGGGGAAACTAAAGGCGGCACATAATGAGAAGGGCACATCCCACTTCCCTCTCGCATGGCCACAGCTGCTTTGAAATCAAGTGTGTGTCTGTGCGCCTGCATGCCCGCGAGTGTGTGTTTGTGTGTGTGTCCGAAGAAAGCGATTGTCCGGATTCTCACTCGGTGACTGAGAGAGTGGCCGTGATGTCAGCTGCGAAGTTAAAAATAGACCCGAGTGGCTCTGAGAGGCCGAAACACCCTCAATGCAAACAAACTCATAAACTGTGAACAGTTTCAGCGAGCTCAGTCATACTGGAGGAGATTAGAAGATAAACGGTCCAGTGGCCGTCAACGCTCCCTGAACTGCACTCACACACTCGTTCTGTAGAGCTCATGATGTTAATGGCAGTTTCATTTGGAAAGCTGCTCTGTGATCGATACGGCCGCCAGTGTGAGAACAGCAGCTAGTGATCAAACAATGAAGCTTTACAGACTTAACGATGTATTAAGCACTGCGAATTGAAGAACCCCTAATCAAGAAATGATTATCAGAACTAGGAACTATTAGCTTTTACTGACTGTTATTAAGAAATGGTTTCCAATTAGGACATGTCTTTGTCTTTAGTGCACTGATGATTCAATGATTCGTCATTAAGCAGTGTTTCTCCTCGGTGTCCCCGGATCTCAAAGAGTTAAATAGAGTTCATTTTATTATGTGTATTAATGTAAAATAAAATGTAGAATCATATAAAAGATGTCAGAATCCTACTTGACATCATTCATCACATAAACATGTCACGGTTGCCCTGGTAACCGTCTCTGTCTAGTTAGCTAGCTTGCTAGCATCTAGATGGCTAATTCTGCTGCTGTTAATGTACAAAAACATTTTGAAAAGGAAAAGACGAGCAGACCAACAGCCAAGCTGACAAAAACAAAGAACTCCTGGCCAAGTAAAACTCACAAATATGAGGAAGCATATAAAGTCTGGATTTACTGCTGCACGTAAATATTACTGAGTGCCCTGAGCGTGTTCACTGACTCCAGATCCTCCCAAACGAGCGGTTTGGAATACGAATGAAAGTGTTTTTAAGGTTTGATCCACCAAGTGATTTCCAACCAGGTTCGGATGATTTACACTGCGATGGGGAAACTCTTCTCCTGCTTTGCTCCCTGGATTTGAAATAATCTTCCAAATTAATTTAATACTCATGATAACATTTAAAAGGCAAAATTCCAAGTAACTTGGGAACACAACTCAAGCTGCTTTAAGTCCCTTCCTTGTGTGTTTGACATTTCTATTTCCTGTTTGTGATGCCTTAATCCGTTTACACTGTAATGGGGTTACAGCCAGGTCTCCCTTGGAAAAGATATTCCAATCTTAGGGGATTTCCTGGTTAAATAAAGGTTAAACGTGTCTTCTATTCCATGAGAACAGGAGATGTTCCGGCTGATCAAACACCTGCGTGCAGCCTGGAAGTGGAATCCAGCTAATGTGCTCGTACTTCATTAAATATATGCAGTGAATTTACATGAATGAAAGTCACATTGACTTGATTCATCCGGTATTAAATCAATGTGAATGCACAGAGCGCTTCACTGTCTGCGGTGCTGATACACGCGTCCATCGGCCTCTCTGAGGCTGTAATCATGTTTGTGACGACTAACTAAGAGCTGTGTGCTCCGTTCATAAGAACTGTGTGAAACATTCAGTCGTAGTAGGCCGGAGCTGTTCCCTTGTTTTTCATCGAGACAGCTATATTTAGATCATGAAGTTCACTCCAGATTTAATCTCCGGGACCTCTCAGATGCCTGCTGGTATTAACTGGAGCAGCATCCAGGACACTTGATCCCAACAATCTTAAAATTCAAAGACTGACATGAACATCAACAGACTGCAGTGTTGTTACATTCGTCACCTTCGTCCGCTGACCCACCTGTGATCTGATCACAAACACATGCGGAAAAAAAAATCCCCTTTTTTTTTTCAGTATTTCCTCTATTTTCAAGTCTTGTCCCGTATTCCATTCAAACAGCAATTTGATCAAGTGCAGCGGTGAGCGGAAATTAATTCGAGGCGTCCTTCTCCTCACTAAAGAGATGAATAAATATGAAGTAGACGCTCGCGTTCACACAGACTCCTCACCTGCCTCACTCGCACGCCGACTCTAAAAGCTTTTCGGAAACAGCTACTTAAAATAAACAGAGTCAACGTTCGCAGCTAAAATATGACCCGCGAAAACTCATCACCTCCTAAGTGTCTGCGCGTCAGTTTAGGTGGGAAGCCAGTGAGACTGCTGAGCAGCGGGAGAACATATGAGCTTGTAAGTACGCTCACACACACACACACAGAAAGTCACTGTGAGGCATTCGGATAAGCATGATGAATCGTGAATGGCGAAGGGCTTCACATGATGCATGATTTGATTCGAAATAAAGATATTAAAGTGCTTTCTCGTGACATGTGGCAGATTAAACCAGCTCCAGCTTGAAAAGAGGGCTGGAGTTGTTGCATGTCTGGGAAGGCAGCCTCTCTGCAGACAATGCCAACGCCGGCGAGCGGGCAGACGTGTTTTCATGCACACACTCCACACAGAGGGACGTCAGAGCTCCATGCATCGAGTCAAACAGACTCCCACAGAGACACTGGTGGCTTCACAGATTGTGAGACGCTTCTGAAGTGGTCAGTTTTTTTTTTCTTTCTTTTCTTTTCTGTATTCAGTATCTGTGGAAAGACCACGAGGTGATGGAGCCCATCCACCCACACACATCAACCCCCTGATCCCGAGGGCTCTGGGGCCACAGCGCCGGCCCAGTGGCAGGCATGACTGGCCAAACACTGCATCACACACACACACACATGACATCAGCTCCCTGGCCTCCAGGAGCCAGACACACACTCACACTGACACTTACACACAGGCTCGCACACTTTGACATTTCCTTGTCAAAAGAACCAGTGTGCACTCTCCCTCCCACCACCATCATGACAATCAACGCTCCTTTGTGGAGGGATAGAGAGGACGACAAGGGCACCGGGGGAGGAGGAGGAGGAGGCGACGACTACAGAGACAGAGGCGGATAACTAAATACTCAAAGCTACTGGAAGATACGATGGTAAGAAAGGGAAGAAGGACGACGAGGAAGACGAGGAATCACGGGGGTGAGAAAAAAAAATGCAGTGAAGCAAGAAAGGGGCCGGAGATGAAGAGCCGACAGAAAGATAAATAGGCAGAAGAGATGACTGCGAGACGGTCTGGCCACACACACAAACTCATGAACACACTACTCTTCTTCAGTTGCACTAATCCAGCTATGAACGGCCCCTGGCATCGACGGAGCCTCCGGAGCCGCAGCGCAACTCATCAGAAAACTCACTATCTCGTCTGATCTGCTCTAATCAGCAACTCGAGCAACTCACACGCACAGGCGGAGTACACACAAACAAACCAGCGAGCGAGCTGACAGAGTCGCTTTAATCACAGTGAACTCTCGCTCATGTCCCAGTGACTCTACTGTCTACCCAACCTACAACCAGGGGACTTCTCATAACAATGATGTTCCTCCCCAGACCGATCGCCTGATACAAAAAAAAATCAACGAATCAATTCTGCTCCGTCCAAAAACGGAGCTTCCAACCCCCCCCCAAAAAAAAACTCTGCCAAGACTCTTTCAGCTGGGAGACATTTGGAAATACACAATGAAGATGATGAAACCCAGCGAGCGAGCCAGCCAAACAAGCGAGCCAACAGGCGGGAATAATTTCATATTGTCATTTTGATCTTTTATTGCTTCAATATCAGCATGAACACAGTCCATCACTCACTTCAACGGCCGCGGCGATGATCTAGATGTGATCATCCCTTCTGATTAAATGCAGACAGTAGAGACAGTAAACATCTGCACGCATCCGGTCAGAAAGCATTATGTTAAAGAATATGACGGTTATTGAATTATGTCGCTCTGGCACCAGGGAGGAGGATGAGGGACAGAGAGAGGAGAGAGAGAGTGTGAGGAAGAACAACAACAACAGAGGGTTTCTTACCGATTCTCCAGCGTGCACCAACCACAGTGTGCGTCACCGGCTCCCAAGCAGTCGCTGCAGCTCCTCCACTGGTCACACTCGGCCACTTTCACCCTCAGCATCTGCACAGCACACAGCACACGGATGAGCGCACGGAAGAAACTGTAAACAGGATCTGTTATAAACAATCACGTCATATATTTGCTGGTTCTGATTTGTAATAATTTGATGCTTTTCTCTGTTTAAAGTCATTATAAGCTGAATATTTTCCAGGTTTTGGAAAACACAATGAGCTCACAGACGTCTGCTGGGTGTCCAGGAAATTGCACACGGCCGTTTTTCCCAATTTCTTATGTGTAATAAATTGAACAAGGACGGTCCAGAGATGATATTGATAATAAAAGCAATAATTAGCTGCAATCTTCTGCATGCGAAGACGTTATAATGTGGATAATCATGTCTGAAGAACGTGTGCCAGCGTCTCAAAGGAGCTTTTTGTCTTATCAGAGTGCCAATGAAACCGCCGCTGCTTGTGAGGCAGGAAGTCTAGTGAGGTGCAGCCACATCCTGTCATAAGCACGACTATTAAAAAACATATCGGTTTGGAAGTGCAACACTGAAGCCGATCGACAGGCTGCACACGTGACGGCAGGCGATGTGACTGCTCAGCTAGTCTGAGGTGAGGAGGATTCCCCGGGTGGGAGCTGCGGTCTGACTGCAGCTATTATGATTCTTCATGCATAAATAAGTGACAAAGGTGGAGAGAGGCATCAAACATCAGGGTGGACA
>CAAKHC010014749.1:21496-36202 GCA_901007825.1 Macroramphosus scolopax | reverse complement strand
TCTGCTCAGTGATTGGTTGACAGTGATGATGTCCCTTTTCATTATTCACCACGGAATATGTGGTGAATCTGTGTGTGTGTGTGTGTGTGTGTGTGTGTGTGTGTCGGCGAGGCCGGCCCCGGGGCTGCTGCCAGCCTATTACTCCCTCACTGTGTGTGGGTGCGAGTGAGCTGTGTGCTCAGGCCTCACTGATTGTTTCTCCATCATAGGGACCCTCATTACTGCCCCCACACTGTCACAAGCATCTGCTGCTCCTCTCGTTGCTTTTTTTTTTTTTTTTCTTTCTCTCCTCGTACTGCCGCGGTCGGCGATGAGCGTGGTCCAACATTGTGTGAGGAGGGAGAAAAGATTACAAAACACAGAAAGGTCAACTCATCAAGTTGAAGGAGAACACACATTTTGGGACTTATTTCGTATCTCGGCTGGAAAGCAGACCTCTGATGATATTCAGAGCTCGCTGTCTTTGGACAGAGATTGGTCCGTGGCCCTTGTTCAACCTCTGCCCGGCGGAGCCCTCACGGCAGGCACCCCAGAGAGGGGAGCAGCTTCTCCAACGATGCACCGCAGCGCCATGTGTGCAGGAGCTGGGGATGGATGGAGGGAGGTCAGGGCTTAAAGAGAGAGACTGTCTGGATGGGGGAGACCGGGAGAGAAGGCATAATGAGCGTGTCAAAATTAGCCTGGCTCACCCGGAGAAAAACAGCAGCATGTGTTACTAATGGTTCTTCCAGTGAAGCCCGGTGAACGGGGGAGAACAGGGAAAGGGCACAGGGGACAGAAAGCGAAGAAGAGGATGGTGCAAGGTAGATCATTCCATAGCACAAATTGGAAACATAGGAACATCTTTTGGTTTCTATTAGTGAGGATTACAGACACGCTGACACTGTTTTGTTTACACCTAATGGCTCAGAGGCCCCGCGGAACCAAGTTTATTATTACATTATCATAACAGATAATGTCCTTGTGGTCGGAAATGTCATTACAAATGTACACATTTGTAATGACACATTCTCTATAAATATATCACAGTTTATTGACAATAATAGATCTGAACTATTTGTTTGTTTGTTCACAGATCACACAGTGTCCCTATTATATATTAATCATATTACATAATACTTCTGTTGGAGGACCTTGGGGTGAGAGCCGTCCATGATCATATCTCTGGCTCGCTGTCTATATGCTGGCCTTTCTTTACTCGGTCTAATACTAGATGAAGATGCAAAATGAAAGGGATTCCCCGGAGACTCCCTCCTTTATTTACAGACCCTCCAGCTTTCATAACACCCGCCTCCACCTGATCAACAGCACACGTGTGCAGACTGACAGTAAATAGGAGGTTGCATATTCTGTTTGCATTACGTAAGCGTGCATGCTACTCTGCAGTGTTTGCGTGCATGTCTGGTGTGCGTCTTTTTGCCTACACACCTTCAGGAGATCAACGCTTCACTGTGTAATATTACCTGGCTTCTTTTAATAACGCGACGCATGTTGTAGGTCATGTTGTTTGTCAGACTAGCACTGGAGGACGGAGGATGATGGGAACAAGGAAACCTGAACATGCATGAAACACTGAACGTTAAGCTACAGTTTTGAACATGTTTTGACCTCCTGGCATCAAAGTTTCAGTGGCTTCTCAATCCTGTTTTATAGGTGCAGAGTTTCTATCTCAGAATAGCCGCCTGATTATGCCACAATAAAACTGTAGAGAAACCCTCATGTGTCAGAGTGGAGCTGCCACTTCCTCTTATAGTGGCGGTCGGCCACTTTACAACAGGTATTTTCCGCCGGCAGTGCAACGCCACACTTTGCTGTCACATTTATGTAAAATGCTACATTGGAAGTTCTAAGAGCAGCGCGAGATTCGGCATTAAGTTCCCGCTAAATCCTGAAGATTGGCGTTGCAATTACACACCCCTGCAATCTTGTACGAATTCTGCCTCCACTGCAAAGGTGTTTTTGGCCTTGTACCTTGTAAACTAATGGATTCCTCATCTCCTCTATGCCTCCCCTTCATGTCTTCTGACAGGCTTTCCAAGCAAGTTAGCATAATTCAGCCAATACGTGGCTGATGGAAAAGCCTCAGATTTCCCGTCAATATAGTGGATAGTAATTACAAAAGACTTTCATCATTATTTCTAATGGTTAAGAAATGAGACGTAAGTGGGGCAACCAGTGCCGATATGATAGTCCTACATGGTGCTGTAAGTTACTCTGAATGAAATCAACCAATGAATTGCACAGTGATGATTTGGTATCTTCTTATTCCTGCAAGAGTCCCCCGGCAGTGCTGCTACCTAAGCCCCCCTCTAATCACGGAGGACATTACTCGCTGTTGAAATATTCCAGCGATTTCTTAATCTCCATCTCGGTGATCCTTTTTGGTTCGAGCAAAGCCACCTTGCTTTCCTCGAGGATGTGCTCGGAAAAACTCCCTGAGCTGTATAAAGTTTCCCCCTCCGTCAGCGGAGACCGTCTTTTTTATCGGAGAAACTTTCTCCTCCTTCCCCTTTTTCATCTTTGACTGTTGGTTTTCCTTCTCCGGGGGGGCCAAGGCTCCACATCCTGAGCGGAATACATTTGTTCTCGCTCTGTGACCTTAAGGTGTCACACGATGCTGGATTGAGATGCTCGCAGTGTTGTTGTTTTTCCTCCTATATACACCACACATGCATAAAGAATGCGGTACAGCTCTCATGGCTGATTTTCAGGCAGTGATAAAACGTGCTGTAGTGACGGACTTGACCCGTTGAGACGAGTGCTAATTACATTCTCTAACAGCTTTGTCCTGCCGATGTAAATCTAATTGAATAGAGGGAAAACAATTGCCTCCTTTCACTCCGTCGGTGCTCTGGTGTCACAGTGCCGACCCTCCGCAGCCTCCACCATGACGCTGACCTTCTGCCAACTGCCCCACTCCGCATTTGGGGACACAACTCATAAGGCGCTCGGCAGAGTCAATATGCTCTTTTTCTGCTCCATTTCTGCTCGCCTCCTCTGTGAATCATCAGCGTCGTTATATAAATGACTTTAAAACACGTTGAGACACCATCAAGTGATATTACGCACGATCCCTGAGTCACGCCTCATTTGATGGGCTGGCTGATTTTTGTTTGGGCTCAGCAGTGTTGCTGTCCCTCGGATGTGCTGTATCCCCGGGACACGTTGGCCCGGCACCTGGGGGGGGGGGGGGGGGGGGGGGGGGGGGGCGCGGGGCGGGGGGGGGGGGGGGGGGGGGGGGGGGGGGGGGGGGGGGGGGGGGGGGGGGGGGGGGGGGGGGAGCTGTGTTCTGGTGTGTCTGCACGATGTGTTTTAAAGAGAGACGCTTGATGTGTGTCTGCGCCGACGTCCAAGTGGCGTATGTAAATCTGTGTGTGTCAGGATTAAATGGTCGAGGGAGCCGCTGTGAAATTGCTGCTTAATTTCAGCACTCGAGGGTTAAGTCTTCCCTTTTTCGACAGGATAGTTCAATTTATATCAGAAATACTGAAGTGCAGCTCGGTGGAGAAGGAATTCTAAGTAAACCCAACGTTTGTAGATAAATGGGTCAAATCAAGAATATTATTTCAGATTCTTAGCTAAGCTAGATTATCATTTATAGGTATACAGCTAAAGGAAGCTAACAGGTATATATTTTGTTTTTATTTCCTCAACCTGAAGTCATCGGTTCTGTTTCAGACATCATGTTTAAACATTGATGCCCTCGATGGAAAAAAAGAATGATGTTAAAAATAGACTTTGAAGTGCAGCGCTCATCCGGAGGTTAATCGACCGTGAGCGAGCCAGCGGATAGATAACGCAGTGGAACATTTGTTCTGCGATAGCAACTTATATGTCCCCCCTTAAATGGCTGTGTAGTGTGACTACACCCAGTTTAAATATTAACAGGGAGACGCAGTCATAAACCGAACCATCTGTCACACTGGAAACACTGTAACACATTAACTTCTGCTTGTGTGATGATATTTAAGTATTTCCCCTACACAGACATCCAGAGTCCTCGTGCGTTTCTTGCACCCTGATTCTTCATGTAGCGCCGACAGCTGCCGAATGCTGCACCCGTCCTATGGAACATCTGCTAGAGGGAACAGAATCCAACCAGTAAATGTGTAATCATCAGCCTGATGTTTGTTGCTCAGTGAAATATCTCCACAATAACTGCCGTGGATGCTGGTGCAGACCCTCAGGACGAACCGTACTCGTGTACTTCCGTGTCCGGCTCAACTCGTCAGTGCACTTACTTTGCGTTTAGTGCAGAATTGTCCAATATTAGCCTCTCGCGTCGTCAGTGTGTCATGTTCAGTCAGCACACTGACTCATGTCCTACAAGCATGCGGCGCCTCGTTGAGCTGATAGCGTGGCTGGAGACTCTTAGACTAAGCTGAACATGCTGAATTATGTATACTTCATACTTTTAAACAGAGATGTTAAACCAGCCCTTGTTTTTTTTTTCTGATCTGAACTCTGAAATGACTTTAGGGTTTAGTGGAGAGAAACTCATTGAAGCAGCGATGCTTTTTAATTTAGGCAACACCATGTTCCTCCCCCAGTATCTGCTCAGGCTTCCCACGTCTACTACAGCACATTTCCCCTCGCTGGGATCTGTTGTGATATCAGATGAAAGAGACGATTCTCCATCTCATGTCCGCTGCTGCTCTGGAAGCCTCTTATCATGGTGGAGTTGTCTGGAGAAAAAAAAATGCTTCATTTGCGTTTGAGTGTGCATGTGTGTGTGTGTGTGTGTGTGTGCTCGGCTATGCTACATGCTCACATGAACTCCCGCGGTGAAGACTGACAGCTGCAATAGATAATCGCTCAAGGATGCAAGTTGGAGTGCGGCCATAAGAAGGGGGAACGGTATCTTTAATGCGTTTAGATCTGACAGATTCAAAGCAGGGAGGCACATTATCTCTCTATTAACTGCATCCCCTGCACAATGATGCTCACGGAATACGGTATGATCGCGCCACATATACAGGAGCGTTTCTGCTTTAAGCGTTTTAAATGGATTGCTTTGACATTAACACAGTGCACCGTCTTATTAGTCACAATACATTCGTCCCGGATTGGATCGGCTGTAAACGGACTGTGTGTGTGTGCTGTACTGTCTTAACAATAATAGTTAATGCTGTGCACAGATGCAGAAAGTACCACTGCCGTCTCCTCTCCCATTATCTGCTGTTGGGATGATGATGTGCTTTCTGGCAATGACATTAAGATTGATCACACGTGCGTCAACAACCTTCCACTTCTCCTTCCGCTATCACTACCTTGAGTTTATAACTTTTTATACATGTAAGTTTTCAAGGAACTTGCATCCGGTACTTTCCTTTTTCATGCTCGTGACACTTGCGGCTACACACATTTACAGAGATGTTTGTGTTACAGTGCGCTTTTCAAAACAAAAGCATGTGTTTTACTGTGAAGCTGAGCTTGGTTGAAGTTGGAAGTCATACTCCAGGTCTTTTCTTCAGCTAGAAATAGGTGATTGCCATCTTCTAAGTATATATTTCTGTCGCCGCAGCACACCTGCTGTGATCCTTTTTCCAACCCCACAGTTGTGCTGATTGAGCCTGAACAGTGTGTAATGAGTCTGTGCTCCGAGGGGGCTGCAATCAGGAATGCAAACCTGTAATTGTAACTTCTTCCATTCTCGGACTTCGGTGCACGCAGCCAGGTCGTTATGTTTTGTGTGTTCGTCTGAGGGCCGTAAGTGCCCGTTCGTGTTATCACAGGCTGTGTCCGTGAGGTTGACTCTCAGGGCACGGGGGCGTCTACCGTCTTATTTTGGTCAGCACCCCAATCAGACCGCTCAGGCCGTCTCCTGCAGGGTCGGCCCCGCGGGAGGCGGCATGTACCGTATGTATGTGTGTGTGTGCGTGTCATGTAGCTTAACCTACTTCAGCATCACACAAACCTTTAGGAAGCACATTGCCAATCTGGATGACCGTTCATCATTTCCATAATGTGGCCTTGATGAGAGAGGGTTTAATAATAAATGTGCGAGGAGATAAAATCAGACTAGACAAAATTGATATTCTCTGGGCTTGTCAGGCTCATTTAAGCAGGCTCTGTGTTTCGTTGTGTGGCCTCTGACACAGATGATTGCGTGGGCAGCTATGCAGTTTTTCTTCATAATTACTTTTCGCCACGCCGCTCTTGTCCATTGTCAGTCTCAATAAGGCAGAAGTCAGCCAGAGGGGAAGAGAAAAGTGAGACAGAGAGGCGGGGATGTAGGCTATAGTAAAATGTCCTTTCTATGCCTGCACACCGGCTTTATGATTTCAGGTTGTCCATTCCATTCTCCTGATATCTCAGGAATGCCTTCAGGGAATTTCTGCCAAGCAGAAATGTCAACTCAGATTTAAGGATGAGATGATTTTGAATTTTTAAAGGCCAGGGGTCACTTTGATCTCACGTCCATCTCATTCTCATAAACCTGCTCACAGTAATTAATTGAGAATTCCTGGGCGACCTGTATATTGTTTTCTAAATGTTGGAGTTGTAGCAACATTTATGCTTCATGTTGTCAGGATGTAGCCTCCCATTGTAACCTACACAGTTGATGCTCACACGTGTATGCAAACTGCAGCTCGACTGGTTGCTGGAGGCAAACAAGCGTAAGGTGTTTATTCTAGTCGATCATTTTACAATTTTAGAGTCCCTGAACTTTAGAGCCGAACATAATCCCCTTTGAATTTACCTCACTGTGCTTCTTTCCCTTCTTTCATCTTCAAATTCAGGATCCGCCCCCCCGTGATAATTCCCGTTTTCTTTACCTGCTGCAAGATGTGTGGAACTATTTAAAGGTGCGATTTGTACCTGATATAAACAAGCTAATGCCTCACACTTCACACCCTATGATGTGCATGTGCGGTGTATTTAGGAGAATGACTATGGGCCACAGGGTGAACTCATCAGTGAATTTCACATTGCATCGCTGCCAAAAAGGAGTTTCCTTGGTAGTGTGGCTGGTCTGCACTGCTGCTCCCCCTCACTGCTACAGTTCGGAATACACTGGGGCTCATGTATCATTGCATTTTTTCCCCACCGCCATCGGGTTAAGAGCTGTGGAGAGAGATAGTTAGTTAAGTCTATGAGTAAATGTGCAGCCCTCCGCAACAGCTGCTGCTCCTTCATGAAACAGCGACTCACTGTTGCCCCTTAAGGAACAAAGTGGTACTACAAGACAAGATGGACCGAGCTTCAAACCAATACAGATTTACTGGACCAGCTAACTAATGGACACAATATCAACCCTGGGATGCTCAGAGAAGCTAGTTGCCTTCATTTCACTTGAGTCAGTCGGGTGATTTACTGTGTATGAGTGCACTGAGCCTCATACATATTAATGCCTCAGGTCTTCCGTCGCCGGCATCGTGGCACTCGACCAACGCTTAGTGCCAAAGCAAACGATTTCAAAGGTGATCATGAACACATAAATACACCCACAGAAAAACATCAATGCATACTTATGTTCTACTATATCAGGTACATACACGTGCCACATGCATACATACATAGATAACATTTACATCCCGGCTGCTGACTATTTAGCTTCGTCTTAGTAGATTTCTGCTGCGACCCAACAGCAAAGAAAACACATGTGTGCAGAAGTCAGAGTCATTTGGATTTGAGTGTGCTGAGAGATGAGTCTGCTTGGAGGAGCTTTAATATGCAGCAATGGCTAAACAGATGTAGCATCATAAAGTAATGCTCCCTTACCCTCGTGGCATGACAGCATGCAAATAAGCCCTGACTAAGAGATGGCGAACTGGTAGAATTTATTGTAAACAGGATTTGTGCACTTAACATTCTTAAGTAGGATCTCTATTTTTGGATGTTTGGAAAGCTCAGTTCATATACAGTGATGGTTGGCAACCTTACATGTGTATGTAGGTGTTGATGTGTGCATGATCTATAGGTATGAATGATGCATATGTGCATAACATGGTGAGTTCCTTTGAAGTGTGTTTGCGTGCATGTTCCTCCCTGATAAAAACTGCAAAGTGGGCCTTTGAAGTGCTCCCCAAGCCCATCTAGTGTGCACGTATATTGTGTGTTTCCCTATTCCTATGAACGAGGTTTTCTGTGCTTTGCAGTGAGCAAGATAAATCCAAGGTTAACTGTTGTCAAACTGGCCTTCAGGCCATGGCAGTGTAGTTGACGCAAGAGCCATGAAGTGCTCCCGAAGAGAGCCTGCCGAGCCGGGCTCCAGCTCCAGCTCCAGCTGCCGAGCTGCAGAGCTGCGCATCCACCCAACATTCCTGACAACACAGACATATGTCACACTGTCCTCGCTACGTTGGGGGAAACCGTGGAACAAAAGCTGTTGCACGCTTCCTCTTGGCCGAAGACACTCAGCTTGGCCGTGGCAGTGCAAGAGGCCACGTTGCACAGTTGTGTTTTCACAGCATGCAAAAAGAGACACACACGGGGAAAGGTCGAATGTGATCCCCCCCCCCCTCTCTGTCAGCGAACAGGAGCTGGCAAGGTGAATGCCACATGTCTCTGCATTTGCTTGCCAATGACAGATGGAGCTCAGGTGCCATTAGGCAGACAAACGGCGGCTTCATTAGGACGTGCCACTGGCGAGTGATGAATGCGGCCCTCTTCAAGCCGTATATGGAACAAGAGAAAAAACTGGGATAAGAAGTGTGGGAGGAGCGATGTAGGTAGCTCAGGAGGCACATTTGTTTCCATGTCAAGTCTTTTCTTTTGGACACACATTAAATTCCAAGTGGATCAAATTTATTAAATTGCATTAGATAGCTGAGAGGAAGCCAAAGGATATTTTAAGGAATCAACATCAGACAGAATTTATTTTGATGTCAAAAGCAACATATTACTGGAGATTTCATAGAATTTGAAGCTGATATTTGTTGTCTTTTAGCAGGATTAAACACAAACTATCTTGGTGGACTTTTATTTATTACACAATAAATCATTAATGAGCCGTATGGTTCAGAACTGTTTGTCTGAAGTGCAGACGCTGCTTCACTTTGCGTTCCCATGCACGTTCTCAAGCACATTATCATCGTCATTATACCTCAAAGCATCCCGTGCCCTCTCTCATCAAAGTAGGCAAGACAGAAAAACAATAGGGATGTGGGGGGGAATTTAAGGGGCAATGGTGGCGAGCAGGGCGAAGAAAAGTTCAAGGGGAAGGGAGGACAGGGGAAGAGCTTGAGAGAGATCACGAGAGACAGAAACGGAGGGAGAGACTGAGAGAGGGAGGGAGCGGTGCCACGGGCCACAACGGCTCTCCCTCCCCACTCACATCCATGTGTCACCTCACCGTGTTGCAAATTAGGCTACACATGCTCCCCGGAGATGTCAGAACATATATCTTGACAGTTGGCTTGAATTCGCATAGGTGCGCTGTGGTCGTCCTATACAAGGAGCAGTCCCAGCCTGTCATCTGTGGGTCTTAATATAGGAATAAAGAATAAATAAAATCATCAAGGGATGGACACACACACAGGGAGATGTAGCTCTGATCGTCATAGCAACCTAAAAGTCATGTCGTTCTTCCCCGTGAATTAGCGAAGTCGTATTTGCTACATCACAATAGTCTCCCTTATATATTTCAGAGCTTTATTTGAAAATAACTGTCATTAGTGATAATATATTCCTCAATCACGGGCGTCTGTTAATTCAGGAATAAAATTACGTTACCGCTCGCAGTTTTTGCCTCGGAAAACCCCGACGCAATTTGACTTCATTAAATCTGTAATGTTATGGGAAAACTCATGAAAGGGAACCAGAGAGCTGAGTCTTCCCTGGTGATTCACCCCCCACTGCTCAAGAGAAATGTGCTCTTTGATGTGCTTGAAAGAGGCAGGATCCCACTTTTTCTCTATAAATTCTTTCATTTGTTATCTATCTGGCTTTAACAATTTCCAACCACAGTCACCTCGAGCTGCACTTGGGGATGACAAGCACATGATTCACGATTCATAATTGTTTGTTTCTCTCTTCCCTGCCTTTCTCTCGCTGCTCCTTCATTGCGTCCTGGGAGGCAGGTGCACAGGTTATGGTTAACGTTCTGCATTGTGGGCTCTGATGGGACCGGCGATGCATTATATTGTGAGCCAGATACGTTGGCTGCAGTCGGACAGGAACACCTGCCTGTGCACCCCGTCCAGGGATAATGTGAAAGAGTGAAGGAACAACCGGCTTTATGATTGTACGATGCTTCATCAGAAGAGAGAAACAGCCTGCTCATGAACTTGTTATAAAAACAATAATAACCATCATTATCATCAATCATACACGAAGCTGCTGTGTGCACACATCTCACACAGACACACACACACACACACTTACCGGCTTTGGAAGTGAGTGCCGGCGCTGATCAATGGCTCATTACAACAGTCTGGAATGTTGTTTGGACGGCAGATCTGCCCTCATTTGCACAAACAATTTGATATGGTGGACAAAAGCCAGCCAGCGCGGTGGCAGAATAGCAATTTCTTTTTACTTAACACCTTGTGGATATTTGGGTCAAACACACACACACACACACACACACACACACACACACACACTGATGAATGTGCAGTCAGCTCTACACACATGCTACATGAATAAGAGGAGAGTGATAGGCAAAATATTGTTGTACAATAGGGAAGCTGAATAGATTTCAGATATAGATAATAATAAATATAATTCGACAGGTATTTACTGGGCATGCTCAGGTGAACCCACCCTTTTTGTAGATAATAGAACCTGCAGGAATGGTGATTATTGTTCTTGTATGCTAGTGTATCCTTGCTAAGATGGCAGGTGACAGTTCAACCTTGTACCAAAAATCCCAAACTCTTGGTTGGGTTTTCCTCACCATCATCTTATGGATATGAAAGTTTATCATTCTGAATCAAAAGCTCATTCATGATTAATTATCCCCAGCTCTGTGTTTAAAAAAGGAAACTGATATTCCCTGGAACAGAGTGATATAGTCCCAGACGGTAACCATCTAACAAACGTTCAATATTTTATCCCTCGTGTTCTCGCAAACCCAAACTCTCTCCTCCCCTGATGACTAAAATATGTCCGAACGCCTCCCAGAGAAACAGCCAGAGGGAAAAGCGTCCAGATTCAGTCTGTTCTCCAGATCATGAGATTTTTATCTATTTCTATAGAATTCCACAAGATGTGTCTTAACAACAGTTATCTTCTTCATCTCTGGTTCTGCAGAGATCTCAGCTGCAGCAGAAAGCCGCTTTGTGCTCTCGATGATAATCACAACTCCTTCAGCCGCCACATCATCGCCACTGAGATTACAGAGCCAGAGGTTGCCCTTGCTGGCTTTCATGTGTGTGTGTGTGTTTGTGTCCGAAGGAAGCATCCATGCAGTGATGGGCCAGCCAGGTGTTGTGGGGTCACGGTGGACCTATTTTCCAGCCGGCTGCTCTTGTTAGAAGTTTGCCGGGCGCACAAATCACAGGGATTGATTGTTGCCCAGCCTCGATGAAAAGGAGGACTATGATTACAATGCAAGCTTCAGCCAAACTTGAACAACTTTAAATGCCTCCTCTCCTCCGTCCGTCCTCCTCCTTTTCTTTTCTCCTCTGCCCTCGATAAGCAAATTACATTTTCAGAAGGTAAACAAGAGAAGAGCTTGAGTGACAGAATTCAGAGGATGTTTTCGTCATAGATTATAGATACTGGTCAACATTAGGCAACTTTCTCATCGTAAGGATTTTTGGATAACATGACACCGAAAATCATCTTCATCTGATTTGAATAAATGATTGTTTTAAATAAGGAAAATCATAGCGGCTTGTGTGAAACTCCTACTGAGAACAACTGCTCCACCCTTCTCAAACATTCCCGCTACATTTACATCCTCTGTTTTCCGCTGTTCGCCCTACCGCCCCTAGAGGGCGCCTATAACCGGCAGATTTAGTCCTCGCTCACACACCCATGTATTTGGGATCAATGTGTGATGATAATACAAGCCCAGTGTGTTATTGTGAAGGCAGCCTTCTGCGTGTCCGACCCTTCAAACCGTCAGTACACCCCATGCGCACTTGAATTTGCCGTCTTCTTAAAGGCACGTCGAAACCGCCGCCTCGTGCGCCTCAGCAAGCGATTGCCACAAACCCAATTCAACCGGAGATCTGTTCCTTTAACGACAAACACACCAGATTGAGGGTGTGAGTTGAAGGAGATGCTGTCAAAGACAACTCCCCGGAGAAGGACGCACCGCTCTTCTTGTTTCTTCTCCGTTTGAAAAAAGAAAAAGTCAAGCGAAGCACTTTGTGCCAGGAAAAACATGCAGCTTAGAGAATGACATGACGTACTTGAACAACTTTAGAGTCGACAGTGTATTAGCAGAGGACTCTGGCCGCTTTCTGTTCAATGGCCGACCTTCCATTTGGACCAGCGCTTCCGTGCCAGATTGTATTTTATTGTGGATGTTACAGCCACCCTCAGGTAAGTTAAACTTTTCACCTTCTGTTTCCACAAAACTCCTGACTGCCATTAGGCCAGATGAAAAGGCTTCACCCCAAGGCGCAGTCATTGAGCGCCGAGTCTTCACAGTTCACTACCGGAGTAGCACCGCACCGCAACGGGGCACATTCACAGCAGCATGTGTCTTCATCTTTCTGGCAGTTTGGACAACTAGAATTCTTCCTGCTGGTGCGCTGAACAAAAGTCCAGGGCAACTTCTGATGTTGTTTCCACAGTATAACTGGTGCTCCATGTCACGCCATCTCCCAGAAGGTAAACCTCTATGATTTATATGATAATAGATAATAATATCTCCTGATACTGAGGTGTTTTCGCACCTCTCAGGTGGGTGGGGGTCCTGGCTGTCACTTGTCTGCTTGTAGTGGCACTATACAAGGCGGTCACTCCTCAACCCCTCCAACAATATGTATCTCCTCAGCATTCTGCCACAGCGCTGTTATTTCGCCCTCAAAACAAGACAGCGGTGGTGTTGAAATCACTGTTATCAACATGCCAGGGACTACGCTTTGTGTTCCTACATCACCACAGTGTAGCAACAGAGCAAGGGCTCATAATTAATCCAGCACATTTAATTGCATTTCAATCCATCAGGGTGCTCCGACGACAGCGCGGTTCTCCCACATCCAGATGTGTCTGTTCCATCACAGCCCCGCGAAAGCCTCCGCATATATCCACGCTTAAATGCGACCTGAGGATGAGGAACAATTTAACAATGAAAAAAATTGAGGCTAAGCAGAGTGGAAGCTGTAATCAATTTGACTCACTTAATGGTTGTTTGGGTGAGAAACAAACATCAAATAGGAAATTTCCTCCTCAGGCAAAGCCTCAGTTGAGATGTGGAAACGCCGGTTTAATTTGTTGAACCTCCTCACTCGTCGATTGACGTGTACCTGACGTATGTGCCTTTGTAAACCTTCAGTCCATTCAGCTGGACTGTGACCGACATGGCTCTCTCTTCTCTCAACACCTTAAGGAACCGAGAGGTGAAGGCGAGGGCCAATGAGGAGAGAAACAAGAGCGAGGAGATGTAGAAGTTGGAGGTTCAATCACGGGTGGCACTTTATCAGCCAAGCGCAGCTTCCCGCTACCAGACTGGCCTTGTGTGTTTACGTGCAGGAGATGGTCCTATCTCGGCCCTACAGCTCAAGCTCAGGAGGGCTATTCCTGCCCGCCTTGCTCGTGTGCTCAATCAGCACCAAGTTGAAGAGTTCACCCGGGGAGGGGGGGGTGGGGGCTGAGAGTCGTCTCTGATCCACTAATATAGAGGGGTGAACTCCAGGCAGGCCTATCGGGAGCTCAGCAATGAACAGTGCTGAGCTTAGTATACCATGTTCCTGTCACCCCCTTCCACACAAACACATCTATGATCCAGATACTCGGTTTACTCCTTCGCTCTCGCTTGGTGAACAATGTCGACCCACGGAGTCGGAACGGAGGTTAATTATTTATATTTGACTGGGAAAGTGTAAAGTGGTGTGCTGGGAAAGGACTCGTATATATTACTATATACACAGCTACACTGGACTCTGCACTGTGTAGATATGTGGAATAGTCAGAAGCTCTTTGACAGTTGGAGAAAAATGAGCCGCCGCTCCGATTGGCTCCGGCTCTCCCATGGTATAATTGTCCCGATACACCCAGACAGAAATCTGTCTTCAAAAAATATTGATAAGGGGAAGAAGCGAACGGGCGACACAGATGGTGCAGAGGAGATACGGCCGGTTCTGGACTCTGCAGCAGCTCCACCGAGTCCCGTATGCGTCTGCGTTCGCATGCACACACACTCGACTTCTCACCGATTATTTTCCGAACCAAACGTGTTCAAAGCCTAAACTTTAAAACACAAACACACTGTTCCAGCCTTTCATGTCAGTTCCTGTCTTTTAATGTTTCATGTGAAGATTCCTGTGTCTCCCTCACTGCTGTGTGTGTGTGTGTGTGTGTGTGTGTGTGTGTGTGTGTGTGTGTGCCGTGTCTGCTCCATTAGTGTCAGCCTGAGGATGGGGAGATTCGGAGGTTCTCGCTAATGCTCCTGCTGCAGTCTAATGGTGATTGCACTCCTTCGCCCAGTCCTTTCATTCATAGCAGAGGACTATGCCTCATCAATGATTGAGCATGGGTTTGCACAGAGAGACAAGAAGCGAGCTGACAGACGGGGATGGTTGGTTTTATTCGTAGAAGTGTGTGTATGTGTGTAAAAGGGGGGGGGGGGGGGGGTGGGGGGCC
>CAAKHC010014749.1:0-21476 GCA_901007825.1 Macroramphosus scolopax | reverse complement strand
GGGGTGGGGGGTGGGGGGGGGGGGGGGGGGGGGGGGGGGGGATCGGAGGCCATTTTCCAGCTGAAGAGACACTGGCTTATGTTTAGACCAGTGACTTTGTAGAGAAACTAAAGAATCATGATGGTAAACAGGAGTTGAGGTGTGCTCCACCGAATCCCAAAGGTGCCCCAGCCTGTGTGTCCAATGCGCGTTCCCTTTATGACCTCATCAAGGAGAGACCGTCTGTATCGGATCGGCGGACTCCGGCATCAAAGCGTCGCCAGCTCCCGTGTTGCTGGTGGGGCCCTGTGTGGCCTTGCCATGAGGGATGCATGTGTCCATGGATGCAGATGGCCTTATAATGAGAGACAGGGGAGGTTGGATACAGTCACTGGTCCTAATGGAGCGGTGCCTGTATTTATGAGACGAGACACTGTGGTTTCCTAACAGAAGAGGGGCAGGGAAGATGACATAACTGTCAGTGTTATACCCTCCCCCACGCCGGAGCGCCATAACTTCTCCTGTCAACTGTGTAAGAATACACCACAGGCAGGGAAAGTGTCAGCGTGGGTGCGTGTTGATGGAGATTCTAGTGTTTGTGAGGGGTGTGGGTTTCCCATGTGTGAGGTGTATACGGATGCGTTGTGGAGAGGAGTTTGTGTGTGTGTGTCCACTCAACAGGAGCCACTTTATTAGCCCTATTGTCCCTTTTTCATTTCATGGACGGGAAATCTTTAATTTGAGCCTCGCTTGCTGTCACCCTGCATCTCCTCCGCCATCAATCTGCTCAACACAGCTTCACGCCCCCACCCCACAAGTGGAAATCGATAGTCGATCGACTACACGGGATGGCAACCCCCGAAGGCATCCCATTTTGTTTTGATCTCCGCCGAGGTGGCGCTGGTCCTGTTATGACTCATGGCTAATTCCAGCCAGAGGGGGGAAAAAAAAAAATGAATGAAAATCATCTTTTGCTTTTAAATACAGTCGATTCATTTTTTTTCTGTCATTCTTTGCTTCAGAATTTGTTCAAAGGAAAAATCTGTGATGATTTTAAGCCCCCTGGGGATTTTTAACTCTAAATACTTGATTATTTGTTTTCGTGCTTGTACAGATTTGTCACGGTTTGAGCGTTTCCAATATTCTGACATTAAACAATATGAGTGTATGTCATGCTGCCTTCGTATTTCAAACTAGCTCTACTTCTTCTACGACTCCTTGTTTGATGTTACATCCAGTTCATAATATCACGGTGTGTTAGCCAGGTGGATTTCGTGTTGCCTGTGCCTGACGACTCACCGGTCCCTCGCATTTTGTGCCAGGATTAAAAGCACATGTGAGTGTGGGAGACGCAGACATGCACGGAGATGCACAGCGAGCGAGTGGAGCGGAGAGCGCGAGTTCAAGGAGGCTGACCTCCCTCAAAGCGCTATTGATTTGCTCGTTTGGGTTCACAGCAAGAGCCTGACACTGGAACTTAACAGCTGAAGGCTCCATCTTGAGCAGCAGATGTGAATAAAATTATCTCCAAACCCTTTAAAGAATCTCCAGCGACGCACAGGAGTGAAAATGATACGTCGTGAAGCGTTTAGCAGATAGGCAGTAAAATCTATTGCAGTTGCTTCAACCTGACTGTCCATGACCAACAGTTGTTGTTTGTTTATACTGTATCTAATTTATAGCTACTGTCATATTGTCTCTAGTTGTCAATGTTTGCAGCGCACTTGAGTGTGAACTGTCCCTTTACTTTCTTTTGAATCCATCTGCCCTGTCGTAAAAAAATGTCTCATCTTTCTGACATTTTATTTTAAGTGACGGCTTGGCCAGCCTCTCTCTCTCTCTCTCTCTCTCTCTCTCTCTCTCTCTCTCTCTCTCTCTCTCTCTCTCTCCCATCCCTCTCTCCCCTTGTCCTCCTCTCTTTCTCTCATTCTCTATCTTTACTCTTTGCCATGTGTTGTGTGCAAACGGGATATTCAACATTTATGGTTTACAGAGGCTGTCATGCATAATTCAGGCGTGATAACTTCTCTGATGAATTGACCTTGAGGCGGACCAAGGCTTTTGATTACACTTCAGTAGCCTGATGCTGCAGCTGCTTGAAGGTATAGCGTGGGCTATTTAGGATCTGTTTGTCTCCCTTTTCTGCTGATGTGCACTATCCCGCTTTGCAATTGGAGAGATGGCGTATGTGTGTTTGTGCGTGCCTGAGCTATACATGAGGGTCCCTGCGTACACATGTTGTCGGATGCGTTTGTTTTGACCAATTAAAGGCGGTCCGCAGTCAGGCAGATAGATGTGTAGTCTGAGTCCAGAAGAAAGTACCCAAGGGACCCGTGGAGGAAGATTCACATAGAGGAGCAGGGATTGATGACTGGCCAGCAAACAGCTGTTGATGGCGTTCGCAGAGCTTTGGCAGCCCCACTTCGAAGACAGATTATTGCACATTCATGCAGCTGACAGACGGCGTCCTGGTGCACAAAGCACTTCAGGTGAACTGGGTAAATGGAAAGTCACATTAATAAGCTTGATTGAATTTGATTGTTTCCATCACTGCAGGAGGATTGAATTAAAAAGCAATGACCAACAAAAGATGATAGCATGCAACCTGATCTCATCGGATTGCATGTTAATAGCACGTCACTTTTTTTGCGAGCTTTTCGCGTGTCATTTAACATCGTTTACCCCCCGCAGACTTCCATTATGAATATATGGTGTGGCTTTCTACGACCACATTTTACAGCACTTTGCTAAGCGGGTGAAACAAAAAGCACCTGTGATTACTGACTCTGCTTTCAGAGGTAAATAAGGGTTCATGATGTTTCAATGACATGATTAAGGTCCGATTAGGTTTGTATAAAATCTCCCCGTCCCCAACCTGCACGTGATCAACATGATTCCTGCATTTTCTCATGTCATGATTTGAACTGCAATTAAAGGACATCTATCTAATATTAGTCCAGACTGGGATCCCATAGTAGTTAAAGGTAACCCTGCTTTCTCCAACAGTATATTGTTTTAAATGTAAAAAAGAATGCAGTATTCTACATAGGACCTCTTCAGATGATCTGGCATTAGCTGCACGTTTCATTCAGTTATTGTACAAGCTACTTATAACTTGTAGCATAGCTCTGTGTCTTGTATTTTTTTTTTCAGAAACTTGCTCATCCAAACTGCACTTGTCAGAGCTGTGTTTATTTCCACTTACTGCTGGTTTGTGATGCCGCATTCATCCATTGTTCATTCTCCTAAATCGATTTACTCCAATTTGCACACTAATGGTAAACAATGTGTCGCGGCGCCCGGAGCGGCGTTCAGAGTCACATAAGCTGGTGTCTTTATGAGCCTGTTGAGCTCCTCCACTTGCTGTGTTTGCCTGCGCGAAGCCTTTTCAGATGGCGTAATATAGCCGAGTCAACCGTGGCATCCCTCTGGCGGCATGTGATGTATACACAATATATGAGAGAAGTGATGGCAAGGAATAGCTCATCCAAGAACCCCCCCGAAAGTTTCTACTTCTACAGTTGGTGTCCCTCTAATATCTGGAGGCTCAGTATAATTGGAGGACAAGAGGGATTATTTGTTTCACAGAGTAGACATAACAGAGGGCTGTGCTGGAGAGAGACTGTGTTAAATCCCTAATATAAATAAATTAAGTCGGTAAATGATTTCTTTTTTTTTTCTTTCCATGAGACAGATGCGTGGGATTTAGAACATTTTTGGATTTAAGAAAAATATGCATTGCAGGAGCAATTACGGCGCTGACAACAGGCCTTCCTCGAAGAAGAGGACGTAACATGTGTTTCATTATGTCACCTCCACCAGAGCAGCAGCAGCAGCTCCGTCTCACATCTGCACGCGTACATTTTTAACAGACTTTCAAACAGATAATCACTCAGTAACTCACTGGCATCTTGCTTTATGGTTTTTGCTTTGGCTTTAACACCATGTGATTACTCTTACGCGGAGCAGATTTAGACGGCAGGCTGTAACGGCACATCAAGTTCTGTGTGGTAGTTTGTTACGCCTGCTGCACGTGTGCAAACATCTGCATATCATCGCTGCGGCTCCATTTATCCTCGCAACATTAAATCCATTTACCTCTTGGATGCAACGAGTCTAAATCTGTGGCCGAATAATTAAATGCAATTCTCTTCCTCCATTAGAGAGATAATTAAGTAGGAAACCGTCACTCGTCTCATTGCTCTTTTATTGGAAAGTAAATAGGGGCTGAGATGAGATAAAATAGATGCTACCTTGACTGAAAATGTCCTGATTAGTGGAGGCATCTCTAATTTCAGCTCTGTCATTCAGAGTTTAGTCTTTTTCTTCGGCTCTCTTCTGTCTCCTCGCTATAAAGATCATGAATTAAATAAATGATTCTTGCATCACACCTGAAAGAGTTCTATTTTATTCCACCTGGTGAACAAGAGTTGATTTTATAATCCTCATTTTGGAATATAACAATTCACAGTCGGTGATATTTTTTCTCCCAGATTTCAATTTTTCAGATGTGTGAAGTGGAGAGAAAAATCAATTCTTTCAGGAAACTCTCACAGTTGGTACGAAATCCAAAGCAAACACTCTTATTTTAGCACAAGATTGCCATTCCACTGGGAATTATCGGAGATTAGGAAGCATTGAATACGGAGTTTAACATGCAGTCGAATCCTGTTAGCGGTCTGAAACGCATGAAAGGTAGTGAGATGAGATGAGATGAGATCAAGTGATACCGGCTTCTAAGAGCAGAATCTGTCCAACATTCAAGCAGCCCAAATTTAGAAAAAAGTCATACTGATGATATTTTTCAAAGCTGTTTTTAGACTATGAAAGCAGTTCAATGTGTTTTAATTGGGTGTCCAGTAATTTTGATGTAGAAATGATTCTTAATGTCTTATGTCGTCTCAGAAATGTTTTTTAATGTGGCTTATAAGTCAGTTAACACTAGAATGAAAGCAGAAAGGCCCCCTGTTAAACCTCAGACATACTGATCTGGAGAACGCCCTGCTGTCCACTCGGAGCTTCTCCAAAGTCATCTGCATCCACATGAAGCCAGGCAGCGGAGCGGCCGGCCGCAGCATACGGCGTGAGACTAGCTAACATGCAAGTATATGGAAGCCAGTGTCTTTTTAAAAGCCTAAAGCTGTCGTCAGCATGCACAATGTTCAGAGACATTCAAGCAGATGTTCCTGCTCAGGCTTGATTGCCTTCGCCAAGGCCCATCAGGGATTGCACTTAGTCTAGCTAGAGCTGGCGAAAAGAAAAAAAAAGACACGACGTCCCGAGTTATTTTAACCATGCTACATTTCTCCATCAGCTGCAGCTGAAATATTGAGGCTGCTTGGCTCTTTTCACTGCTTTGCTCCATGTGCGGTATCCTGCATATCTGAGGGCAAAGATGCGTTGGACTACATAGCTGTGCTCTATCACATATTTATTTTGCTTTGTCGGATCAACAGAAATTCATAACCCGCCTCAGCAGGTTAGAAATCTGTGTTTGTGTGTGCAAGATATACATTATAAGCACACAAAGAGGATGATTGTGCATGTTTATTTGATTTGCTCCTAATGTTTTGCAAAGCCCCTCAGACCCTATTTATTTTAATACAGTCAATTCCATTTATGTAATTAGAACAAAAAGCTTGTGTGCATTACCTGAGGTGCTAGTTACAGGTTACAGGATTATGTGATCTCTGCAAATACTACAACCCCAGTGAGGGAAAGCATTGGTTTGAACCACATCACATGGAAGTCTCTACCTTACATGATTCTGCCCGAGGAATACGTTTGTGTGTGTGCTCGTATCTTTTTTATCTGCCTATCAACAAAAGCAGATGAACACGTGTTTTTATCTGCTCATATCGCATGCCGAGTCACCTGCCTTCTGGGAAGCTACCGTGCTGCGTTGCCTGACAGATTGAGATTGTCCTTATCTTAATATTTCAGATGTAAAACATTATATTAGGTGTCAACAATAAACAGGTGTTCACTTTGGTATTAAATAAAGTTTATATTTGGTAATATTTCTGTAGTAATAAAAGCCAGTCATTCTCCTGCACAGCTCATATTTCCTTCTTTCTTTGCCTATTGCATTTTTCAACACTTAAGAGGGAAGAGAGACCAAGTATTTATTTAAATCATGCCTGTATAAGATGTAGAGTTTCATTTCTAACTCCCCGTGTTTTAAAATCACTTCTCAACATCCCTCCATGCTTCCTCACTCACCTTACGACTTGCAGAAGCACATCGCCTCTGTATATGGTGATTGTCACTTAAATAGCATTTAACAGTTAGATATTTTAAGGCTGTGATGGAGGTCTCACTGTTAGCGTTGAAATACTTCTGTCAGGGTTGCACGTGCACCACCCACCTGGCGGCGGAAGCATTTGCTCTGAGCGTCTGATAATGAAGAGATGATGAGGTGGGATTTACATTAGAGTTACCAGACACTCCGACATGTCTCATCCAGACACAGAACGCTAACTTGTGCATTGGTATCAGACTCGTGTGCAGCGACAAAGTGTCAGTGTTTGAAAACCTGACGAGGCTCCACTATTTTACATTTATATAAGGATCCTTGTTTCATGATGCATTTAATGGTTTTTCATCATTTCCGAAAAATGTAAATTTTTAAAGAATATTATAAAACAGGCTGATGCCATTTTCACCACACTGCTGCAACTCCCCCCGTGTTTAACATAAATGCTGCTTTTACTAATTAAATTAAATCAGTTCAGTTTCACATTAAAAGCATGCCAACAACACAAATTGCTTTTCCTATTAGGCTTTAATGTGAAACGTGACGGAAGTGTTGAGTTGCAGCTTCAAACCAAACAAACTGCAAAGTATATCCAATTGAAATGATTCGGTGAGTGAAGTAAGTTTAGAGAAAGAAAACAATGAATTGGTGAAACAGCGTTATGGCCATGTTAATGCAATGAAAATGTATATTAATGCTGACTTGTCACAAAGATTAGGAACGTCCTTTATTAGTTGCCGGGCAGACTTTTCCTGCAAGACAAAAGTTTTATTTTTGCCTTTCTGATCCCATTGATACGGAATAAAATGATTTAATTTAGGTTTGTAAATGCTCAGATTCCATGTTGCATTGCCCGAAACCAACTTGTGGATCCAGTTTTAATTGGCGCGCCGTATGCCATTACAGGTTGCTTCCAATGCCTAAAGTCTCATCTTTCACCTCTCCGGAAAGTGACCTAAATTCTGTGCATCCACATTTGAGGAAAAGGAGAAAGCACTTTACAGCTGTAATTACTCTGCTCCATATTCATGATAGAGAGTGCACAGTGTGAAATGTCAGTGTTTCCCACCACGCTTCCTCCCATCCTTAGCCAGCTCTAATTGGACCGGCACCGGTAGCCTAAGCGAAGGGAAAGACGGAAGCCAGCCTGGATTGTGGTCAAAGGGGCCTGTGGTTGAATTTTATCACCCGACTGCAGTATCAGCGAGGAGTCTCACCAGGGCAGAATGGCCGATATTCAGCTACCCTGGGGTAATTAAAAATGTCGTCCATTTAATTTACACCCAGCTGGTGAGGCATGATATCATTATTGGAATGCATTATTATTCAAGGTTATTATGGGTCTGCGGTTTTTTAAAACCGGGGCATTTGGTGGGAACCTATTAGAGTTGGGTGATACAAAACACAGTTTCATTCCCACCAGTAGTCCTCCTTTGTCCATTGTGTCATTCTTTTCACCCTCCTTGGACGTGACCCAGAACATCTCTCGACGGGGGCGCGCTGACAGTTTTTGCAGTGACAGCAGTGCTGTGGAGGCACACCTGGCGGCGAGGGTTTCGTACCTGCTGTACACTAGCATCTGTTATACGGGCTTGATTAAGTGTGTTTTGATGCAAGAGCATGCACACACACACACACACACACGCACACAAACACCGAATGTGGAGGGAGCTCAGCTGCTGAGCATCACTGTCCCTGTCACTTTAGAGAGTGAGGTGAGCCTGAGAAGGGGAGGGGGGGCTTGTGTATGTTTGCAGCAGCAGAGGGTTGCAGGTGATTGTTTTATTGTTCTACAAATTAGCTGCCAGTCAACCTACAGCTGGCCTGTGGGTGACATCCGTGGGCTGAGTGGCAGGTGTGAGTGATTCAAGAGCTTTGTTGCTGCTCCATGTTGCTTTTTGTCAAAAACAAACCAAATTGAGGTTCTAAACGATTGCGGAGGCGGGTTGGGGGGGGCTGTTTGCTCTTGAATAGTCACTCTGCGCCGCACTTGAACGCAGAATAATGCTGTTTTCATACTAGACTGCTGTGCTCTCATACCACCAGTCAACATGAGTGTCTTTTAACCTTGAAGGTATTGTTTTCCCAACCTTCGCCATGATCATCCTTCTTCTTTATCGAGGTAGTGTTTTGTTGCTCAAACGGAGACTTAACCCAAAAAGATTAAATAACTCTCCTATCGCTGATGTTCAGAACAGGAGCGCAGATCGGTTGGGAAGACATGTTCATCATTTCGTCGTACACATGCGTGGCTCCCTGGATGCAGAGCATCATCAGTCTGCACACGATCGTAATCCCATACGTGTGTTTGTGCACCAGAATGTGCGCATGCGTTACCTGTTTATTATCCACACAGGCAACATGAACATATTACCGTTCTGATGGCTTCTCATTCCATCACCATCCCATAAGCAATCATCTCTGTTTCTCACCCACTCAACCACCACATGTATCACATACCCAGCCCAGAATCCCCGGGCGCTCTGTCCCTCAACGAGGTATGATCCATATTTCATATATTGCCTGTAAATCGCTCGGCCAGAACTGTTTTGATGAAGCTCTGGAAGTGGAAGGGGGCCAGATTGGCTGTGTGCCTGATGCTAACTGTAGCTGGAATACAAACACGCCTTCCACAGAAAGTGTTGAATGCTGTTTGGGTATTTTTAGAGTCAGTTTTCACACCGACAAACCGGTGAATTCATTGGAACCAATTTACCAGAGTGCATTAAGACCGGGATTAAAATCTTGAAGAGATGGGAGAAGGCACCATCAGGCCTCCGTCTTAAATATCACAGCATCCGAGTCGTAAGCATTTATTAGTTGACACTAACACTGAATCTGTGTCATGTGACTGCTATTATTTATTTAATGCCGAGCATCTGAGTGTTATAGCGTGATCCTCCTGCTGTCAGATGTTATATCTCCTGCTCTTTTGATGGAGGGACTCAGCATGGCTGTATGTTCATGCCAGTCTGAGCGAATGTGTCCCGTGTGTTTACATGTGCTGATCCTTTGATCCCGGATCACCTTGAGAACAATGGCTCAGGCAACACCACGGGAGAGACAAAATAGACGAGTATTCCACCATGCGATGTCTGCAGGAGGTTAGTGGTGAGGGAAAAGGAGGGAGAGATTAGTGGATGAGATGTGTTGTGTGTGTGTGTGTGTGTGTGTCTGCGCTTGTATTGGTTCTTTGGAGAATTTTCAGCTGTGAAGGGCAACATTTAGTCTATTTAGTGTTTTGTGCAAAAGACGAGTGAATTTAAGAAATAGTTCAATATTTTAAGAAACGTGATTGTTAACTTTACTTGAAAATAATTACATAAAACAGGGTTGATATCTATCTAGCTAGCTGCTACTTGGCTATCTAGCTTGTTAGCTACTTAGCTATCTTTCTAGCTTGCTGCTATTTAGCTATCTAGCTTGTTAGCTACTTAGCTATCTTTCTAGCTTGCTGCTATTTAGCTATTTAGCTTGTTAGCTACTTAGCTATCTTTCTAGCTAGCTAGCTAGCTTCTACTTAGCTATTTATCTAGCTAGCTAGCTGTTACTTAGCTATCTAGCTATCTAGCTTGTTAGCTATCTATCTATCTATCTATCTATCTATCTATCTATCTATCTATCTATCTATCTATCTATTTAACTATCTATCTATATCTAACATGATAGGGGTATCAATCCTCTCATCGAACTCTCAGCAAGAAAGTAAATTAGCTTCTTTTTCGAAATGTCAAACTGTTCCTTTAAAGCAACTTTCTGCAGAATGTAATCCAACGCAAAACACTAGTTCTGCAATGCTATTGTTGCAGTGTCATGGGACTGTTCATTCATCTCTCGATTCTGCATTTCACTGCATTGAACATCTGATGATTCTATTGTTTCCTATGTTAGAAATTGGCACCTCATTTTCCTTTTTTTTTTCCAAAATGTGACTTCACTCTATTTGGGTAATTGTCTGACAGGCTGAAAGTGCAGGGTGTGATATCATGACATCTGTGTTTGCAGTGAAATGAGCTGTATTATTCAGAGTTTTCTCACAGAGAATGTAGAGGATTGTGATGTCTCTGATGCCGTTATTTTCCAAATGATACACTGAGAGCTCACTTCAAAAAGCTTAAATGCACAAAAAATGGAGATTGCCTCACTCTCGGGAGATTTTGCTCCTTCTTTTACCACGGCAAACCAAATCAATTTAGGCCTGTTATCTTTCAAAGTAATATCGGCCTTTGTGCTGAGCTTGCATTGTGTTTCCAATGTTGTGCCTGCTTACTTGCACGGATTGATTGTGTGGATCAGTCCGGCCCAAACAACAAAACATTATGAAAACAAAAGTCCAACGGAATTTAGATTACATCATAGTCAGGGTGTTGTTGTCGCTGTCGGCGTGACTGTGTGGCGCTCTCTAGCTGTTTGCCGTGCAGCTGGCAGATGTCTTCCTGCTCCTACTGGCGGCTGCAGCTGTTTCACACCACTTTTTTGGGCATGTTTGGTCAACGATACCCCCACCCCAACGCATTAGGAAAGCTTTCTCAGAGCTGGATAGATGCAGAATCATGCTCAGGGACACTTTAACATATTCTTCGTCCCTGTGCTCTGGCATGTGTTCTGTCTCTTTTCCTTTTTTTAGTTAAAAAAAGCTCTCATTTATGTTTAATGCTACATGGATCCAGTTAACTGTTGAAAAAGCTGGAAATATGCTCTGTCACAACAGATTCTTCCTGCTTTAATCCCTGTTGATAGAAGCCACCGGTCCATTCTGCTCCCTGTATTTAACGTTGCTCTCTCCTGAAGCTCCTCTCTGACAACGTACGGTGAGTTGTAACATCATTACCTGAATTCTCGTTCCCACACAGAACTCTCTAATCCTTTACACCGATTTGTGTTTGTGACAAAAGGTAGAACAGGAATCCGAATCTTCAGAATAATTGTCTGTTGTTCCCAGCGACACACCCAAGGGAACAGCAGCCTTGATGAGAGTGTTATCTTGATTCACAGTTTATGCATAACAACATTACAACAATAGAAGATTATTTTATTACATTTCTTTTATGGAATTCCTCCAACCTCTGCAGAACATCTTACAATGATCCTCAATAATTGTCATTTATCTAAAACTTCACCTTACCAGTGATTAAAAGGTGACTGCTGTTTGCTCTAACCTTGTTTCTCTTGTCTTTGTTGGAATCTTGTGCATCTGTATTTTAGGCTTGGCTCGGCTCACCCTGGGTTGTTGTCCTCCAATCGAGGCTTCATTCATAATTTAAACGGGCGTTGCTGCATTTTTAATCGTCGAAACAAACGGCCACATTTCAATTGCTGCTTGTCAGTTTTGATTTTATGATTCATTCATTATTAAGCGTGTTGGGCTGAAGTTCAGCGCAACGGATGGATTACTGCACTTTAGCCATGGGCGGGCTGCGAGTTGACAGTATGTGCGTGTGTGTGTGTGTGTGGGAGGGGAGGACACACACGTACTCGTGCATATGTGTGCATGTTTGCATTTTCCCAGGGATGGTTTTCACATGTTGTTTTCTCATGTCAGAGTAGATGTAGTTTGATCCAAAGCAAAACGGTCCCAGTCAGACTACATCAAATTTGTTTGTTGAGATATTTTTAATTCATTTGCTGCAACCAATTCGTCCCATAGAAAGGACAGAATGAACAATTAGTATCATATTCCCACGGGAATATTAATGCCCCAGTTTCATGCAGTTCCACTCATGGTGGTCGGACTTCATAGAACTAAGCTTTAGTAATATACGTTTGTGATGATCTTTAATGCCTCTAAGGAATAACACTGGGGCTATACATTTTGATATATACTTCCTTTCTTGGTCCGTTCTTGGTTATGTTTCTGTGTAAGTCACACAAAACAAATGTCCTGTGTTATAAATGATGCAGCTCTGACGTGCGGAGGCTTCACAGCACCAGTGTCTGTGAGCGGCTGACGGGCGAATCAAACGTCTCCGCTAACACAGACACACGTGTGCACGCACACAAGACGAGGCTTGAAAAACGTTCCAAAATACACTATCGGCGTGGATATTGTCCACGTCATTTTTTTTCACTCGGGGGTTCGTCATCTCCTTCGCCGGGCTGTGACACAACACTCTTCGTCCTCTGCCAAAGCCTCCTGTAAACCCCCGTCACTTCAAACACACAGAGGCTTGGATCTGTTCCCATGTGGGTGCGTGGATGATGACAGGTCAAACGCAGCAACGCAGCCATTGACATCATCCACCTCGTGTTGGGGGACGTGACATCACTTTCATCATCGTGGCTTTATTGTATTTATTGATCTACTCAGCTGTTTGTCTTGTGATGATGGTCGATCTAAAGCATGGGAGGAGGATTTACTAGTTTCTGCATCCAGCTCAGCCGTCTCCGTGCGAGTTTACTTGGTCATACATAGAAGGACACATCCTTGTTTGGGACTAATACTTCTCCGCTATGAACCAGGAGTTGTGGTTAATTGAGTTTTTATCCTTCCTCCACTCTTCTGTGACATTAAGATGTTTTGTGCTCATTTGCCTGCGTGTAGGGCAAGTGAAACAGACTTAATCTGTCACAGGCAGACACCACAGAGAAATCAGAATGTAAAACACTAATTAGCCCTGATCCTGACGAGGATTCATTACCAAGTCGGTGCGTGAACCCATGCTCCCGAGATTCTCATTGGTTGACTGCTTTTGGAGGAAAGGCGCAGCGTTTTCCGACTCAATCATTCCTCTGAAATACACGATCAGGTTGTGTAGCGGCTAATACGTTTTGTGTTTGTGTCCTTGTGAACTGCGCAGGTGACTTGTTTGCTTATGCATGAGTTTATGTACACAAATGAGGACAAAAGGAGCCTATTTTGCAGAGCGGCGACTGTGGCTTTGCGTGCAGACGAGCCAGAGCCTCCATCTGCAGTCAGCGGCGCTGTTTCCCCTGCTGACAGGCCGAACACCCTGATGGGTCATTTCAGTAGGATGGTAAATCAACTGCTACGTGTCTTGTTCTGCACTTTTCAGGGAATAATTGCTTTCTGGGAGGTCTTCTTTAGCTGTAGGAGAGGCTGGGTAACGACCAAGGTGACAGTTTGCCTTCTTCTAAGACATCTTGGCACATGCAGAAAGATTATTTACATGCCAATTTTTTTCTGAAAGTTGCTCTCAACCAGATCTTAAACTTGTCATATAAGACAAAACCACCTGGCTCCATTTAACTTATGTGTGGCTCTATATCTCATGCAATGTTGCTCTGCTAAGTGAGGTGTTTCCTCTTGATGTTTGACTATATAGAAAAATAGATTTTCATAGAGATAAGTGGTTCTTATCACCCGGCATTAAGCCCAGAGGGTGTTTCTGAGATGCGTTCATGGAAGGCTCGACCCGACAGTTAGCCTGCTGCAGCACGCTCCATGAAGTTGCAATTGCACTTAAAAAGCATCAGTACATATGCAGACTTTTAGAGGATGGACGGGCACAGAGGGGAGGAGAGGATTTAAACATGGTACAATAGCTGAATATCAGTTATTGAATATTTAAATTTTGCCATCCGTCATCACACACGCAGAGGAAGATTCACATGAACAGACAATTTGGATGGAACGTCAGAGATGATGTATTTCTTTGGTTCAGCTTGTCAGCGTTCGTTACGGTCTCCTCTTAAAAAAAAGATCAGACTCCCAACCTGGGAGAGACTATCCCGAGATCAGACATGCAACCCGAGTCGCAGCAGAGCTCCGACGCCGAGGTAGCTGCTCGCCCCAAAGAGGAGATAGATCATGCACCTCGGTAAAATTGCACGTCATTTCAATATTCATTGTGATGATATATTTAGGCACCGGGAGTGCTCTCTCATGGAGATTTACAGGATTGAACAACCGGGGCTTTAATCTCAATTTGCTCTTAAGAGCAGAAGTAGAACAAAGCTACACTCAAGCATTGAGTATTTTTTTTAAATAGTTTATCTGGAACTCCTGCAACTACAAGAAGATAGTTATATACATGTAAACTAACATATTTGTTGTTTCTAAGAAAAGCTCTTACATCTATTTACATACCTTGTATGACCCCGATCATATAAACTGTGTGTGAGCTCTATTTAGTTGTCGTGACGATTGCCAATATTTCCTTTAAACTAAATTAAAAAAAAAATAAATTTTCCTCAAAACATCCCGTCAACACTGGATTAAAAACATACAGTATATTGTGCAGTCGAACGTCCTTCTAGCAAAGAAATAAGCCGCCTTGAATACTGTTGGCAGCAAGAACCTGTGGATTAACTGAGGCTGAAAAGGGGACGTTGTTCCTGAAAAACATGTTTCTGGTGGATCATTCTTCTCCAAGATATATAATCCCACTCACCTCCGTTTGTTTCGATCTTGAGGAAGAGATATCAGCGTTTCACGACCTCGGACTAACGTCATGTTTGGACACTACAGGACCGTTGTATTTATTATCAGCATGCAGAGCTCAGTGGAGAAGTCGTTCCATACAGTAGTTCATGTACTACTAGTTTGCTAGTGTACAATGATCTTGAATGTGTGTACTCATGTGGTATTAATATACTCAGCTCCATTTTTTTTTTTTTGCAGAAGATCAGTGGATGTCAGAATGTTCTCTTTCCTCTGTCGTTCATTCGCTCTTGTAACATTATCTCTCGGCTCACAACATGCTGCAATTATTGGGAATTGGGAGTGACATCCTGACAAACGCACGGAAACAGTGGCGCCGCAGCTGCGAGGTTTCGTCGTGCACGAGCGGCGTCGTGTCAGAACATCTGAAAAGTTCTGCTCCACTAACAGCGCTTCGACGGGGACTGACTACCGCACGGGTTCCTCTTGTCATTCAGGAATATCTCGCGGATGATCCGAAGGGTCAGCGGCAAAAACACTGAGCGCTTTGTGTCAAATCACATTTTGTTTTGACAAGCGACATGATTAAACCTCATAGTGACTTTGGAGCGTGTGTTCCTCCCAAAGCCCGGAGACAGCTCCACCTTCAGAAAGCTCCCAGATTGACAGAACAGGGACTGGGGGCCCTTTATTCTCTGTCACTTCTGTTTGAGTGGGGAGGGATTGCTCCCTTTGGAAATGCACCGGATCTGTTGCCGTGTGCATAATACATGGCTTTTATTTAGTTCAACTTTCAGAAGCGTCAAAACAAAGCGGAGGGGAGGTCACACGCTGTTTCGGGGGAAAGTGACACCCTTCTACTCGGAGCTGCGATCAAAGATGTGATTCCTAGAACGGTATCCATCCCGTACAATTCTTTACCCCACAGTATTATTTCCTTGGCTGTTCATTTCCTCACTTTTTCCGCTCCCCCCCCCCTCCTCTCCCTCCCCACGACTCCCTCACATCTCATCCTTGTGACTAAACGCAGCCCACTCCTCTGCAGTGGCTGCCTGACGCCCTGATTTGCTCGCTGCTCAGGGAGGATTTGCATAGGCTGGCCCACTTGCCGCCTCTCCCCTCCCCCTTCCCCTCTTCTCCCTCCTCTCCTCTGTCCCATCATCTTCGCTTAGTTTCACCTGAGCCCACTCTCATCCTCTCTCTCTCTCTCCGTTCTCTCTTTCTCCCACTCTCCCTTCCTCGCTCACTCCCCCCACCCCTCCATCTAGTCTACCCTAGCAGTTTCTCATTTTCTCTTCTTTCATCCTGGCTTTTCTTTCTTTATCTGTCGGCAAATCTCTCGCTTTCTCCTGTGGAGCAATGCAAAGAGCTATCAGTCTGGGTCTCCGGGTTAACAAGCCCGGCTTCTTCACCTCTACCGGGACTTAAAAAAGACAGGAACAGAAGCAAGAGGAAAACTAAAAGTCAGACAAATATCGGACGCAAACTTAAAGAGGAAGATCTTCGCCTCGTGCTGAGGTTCTGTGTGTGAGCTGTGAGGGAGATGAGAATCTGTGCTGAGACGATAGAGACAAAAAGCTGTCAGTTTGTGCCGGAGCTCCCTGTCTCTCTCTCTCGTTCCCTCCCTCCATATCTCCCTCCTCCCTGGTCTCATAGCCGAGCATGTGTATTATCAGTGGCTTGACAGAGTGGAGCTTTGCAGAGCAGAACGGAGCAGGCAGACGGCTGCTGCGCAGGTCCTTTCCCCTTTTGTTACTCACTCTGCGCCTGCAGGTGAAGAAGTGCGCACAGGGACACATTCCAGGTGTTGCCGGCCAAAGCGTGCATGCACAAACGCGCTAGTTTGCTCGCACGCGCTGACACGCTACGTGATCATCAAAGGAGCAGCCACAGGGTGATCCTGCCGAGAACAGAAAGTAAAGACATATTGGATTCTGGTTCAAAGAGCCAACAAGCAAACAAAGAACAGCTGGAGATCTTCTACCTTCCAACGCGTGGAGTCCAACAGACCGACCCGAGCTGCGTTTTGTTTGGAGGGACCCGCCGGATCCTACGTTCAGGAGTGTGTGGGGATTTGTCTCTGCTATGGAGTTTGCTGCTGTTTCCTGTCTACGAAGAGGTCACTTTTTCTGAGATTCCTGCACATCTGCTTTACTCTCTTTTCAATATCCAGTAGGGGGGGGCGTGAGCCATGCTCCCCAAAAGAAAGCCTCAGGTGGGCCAGCTGATGTGGTTGTTGCTTCTGGCGGTGGGATGGATGATGCTGGGCTCAGCTTGGGGCTCCTCCTCCTCATCCTCAGACCTCCATCTCCTTTCCCCTACCCCCGGAGCCCCCCAGCCCCCTGCCCTGCCCCAGCTCGAGCGCCCACAGGGCCCACAGGGGCCGAGGCACCATCAGCCACCTGTGTCCATATATCGCTCCCCGGCCTCACTACGAGCCGGCCACGGTGAGTCCTGTCAACATCTCTCCTCCTCTTCCTTGTTCTCTCCCTCCTCTCTGGCTTTCCATTCATCATCTCGAACGATCCGACTGAAAACGAGCCATCTGCAGCCCTCGATGTTTTTATTTCCTCTCTTTTCACTTCTTCCCCACCACGACTTCTCTCTCTCTCTCTCTCTCTCTCTCTCTCTTTGTCTGTCTCTCTCCCCGTCACCACAGGAGCAAATGATAATTGACAGCGGCTCTGCATCATGTTGCTGTGTATCATTTATGAGATTATAGGTTTAATTGTCAGTGAAAGGCGCTGACAAGCACAACACCCACAGTGGCTCTATCTGCTGGGGAGCAGTGTGAATTCTGAATTACCATGATCCCACCTGGTTTAACACCCTTGTAATTGGTGATTGATAGAGAGCGAGGATGGTTCTCCTCAACTTTAATATGTGTTGATGCCTCTTTCCCTTTCGTCAGGGGACTTGTCCTCATTCATGTTACGACTCAGGACGACTTAATGAATTCATATTTGCTGAAGAATTGATCTGGAATCTTCTCCTGGTGGTCTGTCATGTCCTTATCCTCTTTGACTTTATTAAGCTTTGAACTACATGCAATGATTGTACTGTATATGAGACAAATGTACGTCTTATATGTGCTTTTGAGTTTTTAAATTGTGACGAAGCGTGGATTATCAGATGTCACAATGATCCTCGGCTGCAACGCAACATAATGCATGAGATGCCTGAAGAAGACAAACAACAGCTGCATCCATAGGACCTTTCCATTATTCTGCATTTGCAGCATTTTCGGGACAACCCAGCCTCTGCCTCCGTGTCACTCTACATCCTTCAATCCCTGAGGGGGGGATCAAATCCGTTCGAAAAAATAAATTTGGGCCAGGTCCATGCTTGACTCCTTTTAACACATCGAGGGCTCGTTTTTAGCACGTTGAGGGCTATTGGAGCAGATGAGCCTGACAGGCGGAGAGGGAGGGCGAGAGAGGATCTGCATTTGTAATGTGGAGTGTGCAAACCATACAAAGTACAGAGTCTGGGCAGCGACTGCGGTGGGAGCCATTGGGAAAAAAAAGACATGTTGGTGTGATGCAAGCTGCTTGGCATTGGAAAACAGCAGTCATTGATGTATCCTATTGTAGTTCTGAAGTTCCTAATTGCTAACAGATACGCCACCATGGTCCAATTATAATTTCCTGTGTTGTGCTTGAAGGTGCAAACCAGGAAATGACTGCAGCTTCTCTTTGTCTCTGTTATCAGGCCGTGTGCTGCACAAATAGCTTTTATATATGATTATAATTGATATATAAGCACTAGAAGCTCTTATCTGCCGTGGTACTGTAAGCCTCCAAAGTTTCATTCACTGTAGTTGTCAGATGGCCTCTGGTTAAGTGTGTGTGTGTACGTTTGCATACAGAACGTGGTGACTCAGTGCAGAGCGAGATAAGACAGTAGATAAAATCATGAGATAAGGAGGCTCATTATTGTGCATGTGAACGTGTGTGTGTGCGTGTGTGTGTGAGAGTGTGTGTGTTGTCTATTCCCCAATGCAGCAGCGAGCAGGCCGGCCCCGGCTTGATTGTAATCACAGATTCAGAGGAGACCTTGTAAGAAGATACGCCGGGTAAAAAAGATACACGCTCGCTAACGTGCATTTACACAAACACTCATGAATGCACGGCACACGTGCACATACTTAACGTGCTGACGCACGCACACACACACACAAGGGGTCCATCTTTAAACTGTTAATTAGAGGCTCTGACTAAGAATGAATCCTCTTTTAGGGCAAGTAAAGTTTAGCCACACATAAATAAGGGCAAGTGTTAAGGTCGCCATAGGCATGAATATCCAATAACCATTTAGTTCTGTGTTATATATTCAGTTGCAGGCGGACTAAAACACCTTCCCTCGATAGCCAGTGTTTCATTTGTTGGTCTACAAAAAGCTGCAGAGAATAATGATTCCCGAAACCTTCCAAGAATTCCTGGAAGGTTTTACTGCTGTACTTCAACACATCCCAGAGTTTAACTCATCAGTGTCACTGCGTCCACTTTGGGGTGTGTTTACTTGGTGTATGTACAGTATATGTTCTCTGCAGCATCTTCAACTGAAGATATGATGCACACAACTATGTCAATAAGTCAGCATTGAAGTGAGACAAACATCTGCTCTGGTGTTAAACTCCTTTCTTCCACGGCTGCAAGACTTCAGCTAATGTACGTATGATGATCCTTAATACATCCTGACATGTGTAACATGTATATTAATTCAGGTATATACACAGCAGGGGCACTAAAGGGAGAGTAAAAGCATCATCAGTTTGCTGTGAATTGACTTGTTTAAAAGTGAATGAGTCAACTGAGTAAGAACAGTGAGAGTGGTTTGACCTGCTTTGAAGCGTTGCCCTCAGCACTTAAGGAGGATAAGAGAGAGAGAGCGACGCATGCTGTTTGCATGTGCGGCGATCCTTTGATGCGGGATCACCTTGAAGAGAGTCGCCGTTGCACCGCCGCGTTCCAGACAGAACGGACCTGAGCAGCGCTGTGAGTCTCCAGAAGGTTAAAATGGAGGGAAGAAGAGATACTGTCGTTTTTTTTTTTTTTAAAGCTTGGGCTCTTTGATTGGAAAGAAAAGGCTCCATCAAATCCGTCTTTTCTTTCACAAATTATCAAGGGATTAACACTCGGAGTTTGAGTCAGTTTCTTCCTCCCCGGGCCCTCGACACAGTGTGTGGGAAAAAGTGTCAGTATTGGCACTTAGTGGAGCTGAAGAACGGCTCCTTCTCACTGCTGGAGGAGGAAATGAAAAGAGGGTGAACTCATTCTGATGCAAAAATAATCTATTGAAGCCTGTGGATCAAAGTGTACTCAAAGTCTGCGGTGTGGTAAATAACGTGATGAATACGCTATGTGCTCACTTCAGGTATCTCCCGTGGAACGGGAGCACCAGTTCTGTGCACTGGAAACGTATTTGCCTATTTAAGTTGCCGGGCGAATATTCCCCGACGATTGCAACACCCCATCTGTTACGTATTGAACACATTTATGCATTCATTATATTCTCCTCCCTGTAGTTCTTTGTTCATTCTACACATTTAAAGAGATCTCATAGAAACAGATGAAAAAAAACCCATCAGCCACAAGCGAGTGATCTCCACCTCTGTGGCTTCTCACTGTAAAATGCTCCCCCTGTTCCTGCTCCCCAGAGTATACAAAGCGCACTAGCTAGAAATATATGTTTCACTTGTGGCAAGGGCGTTTAAATTCAACATGCTAAAGTATTTACGTTCCCTCTCAGCGGGTTCAGCGGCTCGTGGAGAGCAAGTCAAAGCTTTGTGCTGTCGCAGCTGAAGTGATGAAAAATGTATTTGACCCCTCCGTCTCCTTTAAAAATGTTCCTGGTTAAGGAGATGTGGCTGCATAACAACTCGTCCAACGTAGCACCTGTATGAATTATTCCGATGAACCGGGAGCGTCGTTGGCTTTGTGTTTCCGTCGACCTGGAGGAAGTGTGTGTGTGTGTGTGTTTGGAGGCGTCATGCAGCAGCGTGGTGGACTTCAGTTGCCCTCTAGCTGTTGAAACGCAATGAAAAGTAAGAAGAGTGCGAGTTTTCCTCTCTGCAAAAAAAAAAAAAAAAGATGCAAGATTCTCGCTTGAGAGCGTTTTCCTCGCTTGCATTCCCTCCTTCTTCATCATGCTCCTCCTCACTCGTCCTCTTCTTACTGCTCCCTGTTTACGCCTCGGACAGCAAATCAATAGGCAGAGCTGTTGTCGGCGCTTAATTATGTGGTTATTTTAAGTTTTTGGCTCCTCCGTCGCCCCTTTTTGCCCTCACAAGCTTAAGCATTTTATCTTGCAGAAGACAGAACAGTTTCTCAGGGCAGCCGGAGAGAAGGGAGCGAAGAGGGAGCGAAGAGGGAGGGAAGAGGGAGCGAAGAGGGAGGGAAGACGAGGCCGGGAGAGAGAAGGGGGGAATCAGGAGAATGAATAAAATGAAATGAAAACAGTAATGAGGTGAGAGTGGCGTTGTCGTGCCTCTGCACGTCCTCCCTCCAACATCCTGACCTCCATCTCTCTTTTATGCCTGCTCAGCTCGCAGCCTCGGTGTTTACCTCCCTCTCTCCCCCCACTTTCTCTTTGATCAGATTTCTTTTCTCTCACACATAAAGATAAATATCTGTTTTTCCCCCCAGAACTGCTTCACTGTATTTTATCTGCTTGTTCTGCAAATTAAGCAGGAAAGTCTGCCCTCCTCCAGAAACTCAGTGCCTGCTCTCTCTCTCTCTCCCCCCCCACCCCCCCTTGCACACCTTGCTTGGTCACTCCAGCCTTGGTTTATCAATGATATTTATGCTCTGCAAATCCCATAATTACAGCTATGGTTCCAACAAGAAGTGGTTGAAAACATTTCTTAATTACCCGTCAAACGATTATTCATTGGAACCC
>CAAKHC010014747.1:141336-166484 GCA_901007825.1 Macroramphosus scolopax | reverse complement strand
CGGCAGACCTTTCTGTCTGAGAATACCAGCTTGTTTTCCCTCGGCCTCCCTGTAGTCTGTCATTGAATGTGTGTGTGTGTGTGTTTATACCTGATTGTAGGTGCAGTTCCTCTTCTTGCACTTGCCGCACTGCAGCAGGTCAGTCGAGGTGCCTCCCGTTTTGGCCATCTGGTGCTCCCTGATCGCTTCCTGGGTGAGAACGTTCCTCAGCTGTTTCAGCTCGTCGCTGGCCATTTCCTACGAGGAGACGGACGTGTAAAGAGATGGAGTAGAAGAGATGGAGCAGGGAGGAAACGTGTGAAGGGAATATACTTGAGTTGCAAAATAAAAGAAGTTCACTGATGTGTGAAGATGGTTTCAGTGTACCTCAGCACTCATGGTGGCGATGCGCTGTAGATCAATGCTTCCTGCCAGGACGTTTCTGCGAAGACCAGGGTTCTTTGGGTCCTTCAGGTTACTGATGCGGCTCCGCACTCTGTTCTTATACTTCATGTCTGTGGCCTTAATATCCTGGTAGATATGTGCAGCACACAGTCAAGGACTCCACTGTGGCATAAATCTGATCAGAGCAATAACATCCAATGCGATGTTTTCCCTTTGGCCCATCACTGACTGAACCGTAGATCAACCATGTCTACAAATAGTGAACTAAAATAAAAGGATATGATCTTCAATCTCCGCCGCCATGCTGTCACAGTTAGTTCCAAAATCTTTGTAATCGTCTGTAAAGACCAGAGAGGAAAAGTTCAACTGCATATCACAGTGATACGTTTGTTTCTGAAATGAGACAGTTATTGCTGCAATGTGTGCTGCCAACGACAGAATACAATCCTCACTCTGTGTGCACAGGGCAGCTGCCAGCATCTCAATGCACTTGTCTCTGATGGAGACACCAGTTGACAGGTGCGGCGCCAGTGGACCCCCAGCAGCACTGAAGCCGGGGGACATGGGGCTGGTGGGGGTGGTGGGAGTTTTAGGTGGTTCGCTTTTGCCCTTTCTGTAGAAAAGAGCATATAGAAGAGCTCATTGTAATCAGAAGGAAACACGAATTTGAAGCTTTTTTCCGCTCCTCATGACGTAATGTCATTACTAGCCAGTAGGGGGAGTTGTAATATTTCTATACCAACATACCTTTCACTGCTGTCAGTTGAGGGCTTCCTCTGTGGAGGTCCTGGCTGAGAGCTCCTCGAGCCTTGAGACTCTCTCCTATAACATCAAGTCAACGTTATCAACCATTAACTACATGAAGAAAGTTGATCAGCATTGTAACCGTTTCTTTCACCTTTCACTCGTTAGCTTCTTTGCTGGAGGTGAGCTGCTCTTCTTTGAATCGGTGGATTCCCGCCTTTTAATGAAATCATTTTAGTTAAAATACATTTTCAAAAACCAAGTTGGCTTCTAATTGATTTTCCAATTATGAATGAGATCCTTGTAGTGCACACTGGTCCTACCTGTCGGGTTTAGAATCAACTGAATGACGTTTCACAGGTTGGCCGGGCTTTGAATCACAGGAGTCCTTCCTGCAACCAAGAGAAAGCAGTTGGGACATTCACACCCTTTATGTTCTGAAACAATGGAAACCAGAAGTCCAATCAGACACCGCAGACCTCGGCCAGTGTAGTTTTATCTATGTTGAATGATAACAAAACCTCCTGGGGAAGGTCATACGAGTGAACAATCAGGCTAGAAGCTTTGTGAGTGAGGTTTACCAGTGTTATTAGGATTCGGAGGGATTAAGATTGAAGGTCTATCCGAGCTTTCATACCAACCAGGAGCTACAGACGTTAGGTCAGTGCACTAAAGGACCATCGAAGTCTGGAGCAACTTTGATGAAAGTCCATCGGAAAGTTGTTATTTCAGTCTGGACCAAAGCGGCAGACAAACCAATATTACCATCACAGTACTGCGAGCCGCATGACTAACACAACTACAAATACACACTCGGGATTATGTCAGACATGAAGCAGGGCAGATTAAAATACATTGATGTATATTCCTGTTCCTGTGCACATGTGTTTTCCTTCTTTTTTTTTTGCCATCCATGAAAGGAACAACTGTGTCATTCTGAAATATTCCAGTAAATTTACAATAAGCTTCCTGTCGAACCATCCACAGCTAAACAAGCATTAACACTCTCCAACCTTTCTTTCTTGGCTTCCACTGTGTGTTTTTTGGACACTTTGCCATCCGATGAGTCTTTCCTGCAAGAAGAAAACTGTCTTCATACCAACGGAAAGAACTACTGAAGACGCTCTGCTGTTTTTAGTCAGTTACTTTAAACCGGCAGACAAGCAGCAGTCTGTAAAATGCATCGACTCCTCGAGTCTCTGATCCGCCAGAGGCAACGGCAAATTCATTTTTCGAGGATTAAAAGGACAAAACATCTCCCAGGTGGCAGACCTGTCTTTCTTCAAGTGATCAGACGTCTTCTTCTGTGACGGCGGTTTAGAGTCTGATGACTCTTTCCTGCAGTGAAAGAAACTCCATAAGGATTCAAAACATTCCTCCCAGTGAGCAGCTGCAGTCTCTTATGACAACTTATGTGATTCACACCTCTCCTTTTTCCCATCCAGCGAAGGACGCTTTGGAGCCGGAGGGGGGTGAAGATGAAGAGGGAGAGGAGGAAGAGGAGCATTGGGGTCTGGAGGTTCCTTTCTAAATGGAAGAAAAAGCTTTGAGCGAGCTTTATGAGGAGAGCGAATCTTTTCAGCTGATTTCACGCATGCGGCAGTCAAGCATGCAGATGCTGACCTTGGTGGAGGAGGATGAAGGTGAAGAGGAAGGGGAGCGACTGGAGCATTTGGGTCCGGTGGAACTTTCCTGATGTGACAATCAACATTAATTTGCGCGTTCTCCACTGCACACACTGTCACCCAACCATCAATCACAAACGTCTATGCGTGTAGCCAAATAGTGTCTGACCTCTCTTTCTTTACTTCCAGTGAGGGGCGTTTAGCCGGAGGAGAGGCGGGCCGCAGAGCGTGACCCCGTCCAAGAGACGAGTCTTTACCGTCCTTCCTGAACAAATGTCACAACAGTACAGATCAGTGCCCGTACATGGGGACTCCCAGACGATGCAGCATGCTGCTCAAGCAAGTACAAAACCTCTTAAAAAAGACACACCTGAACGCGCCATCGCAGCATGCACCATGCAGCATGCACAGCAGGTATCCCGTTAGCCCATGTGTCCAGTTCTAACACTGTGGGAACAGATGGATGTGAGTAACTCAGGACCGGTCAAGTCATGCACTACCAGCAGGAACATCTCAGTCCTGCATAATCTTCAGCTTCGGCAGCGCAGGCGTCCTAACCTCTCTTTTCTCAGCTCCACAGAGGGCCGTTTGCTAGGGGGAGGAGGCCGAGCAGGTCGAGGAGGGGAGGGGAACCGCTTGGGATAGAGAATACTGCTGTCCAAGACTCCTCTCCTGAAATTAAGAATTCAATCTGAAGATCTGCTGGGTTTTATCAATGGAATCAGTTGTGGGCTGTCAAACTCTCACCTTTCAAACATCGGTCTCTGAACATCGGCCGGCTTCTCTCTCTGCGGCTCGCTCAGTCGTCTCTCTTCGTGCAACGTCTTTACCAGCCTCTCGTGTTTGCTTTCCTCTTTTTTTTTGTCCTTTTTCACGACATCTGCGAAGCTATGCTTCTTGGGCGACTGGAGATGTTTCTCCTTTCTGACCTCTTCCGAGCGTCTCTCCTTTCTTGGTTCCTCTAATGGTTTTTCTTTCCTCGATTCTGGCTTGTGTCTCTCAGTTTGAAGGGCTTGCACATGCTTCTGCCTCTTCAGGTCTATTTCGAGTTGGGGATCATCTGCAGCTCTTGGTGTTTTGGATTCTTCTAATTGCTTATCTTGTCTTATTTCTTTTACCCGTTTCTCATGTTGAGGCTCCTCCAGGTGCTTTTCATTCCTGACGTCATCCGCTTTTCCCTTTTGGTTTTTGTGCTCATCATAATATTTTTCCTTTCCGTTATTATTATTCGCTTTTTTGTCGAGATCTGAATCATGTTTCGGTTTGACATCCAGTCTTCTGTGGCTAACAGAAACAAAGGAAGTTTCATTTTTACCTCCATACAAGGGACAGAAAACATTCATCAGTTTGTCTGTATTGTGTTTTTTGTCAATGTAGAAGAGAAGTTGGTCGTTGACTCTCCATGCAATTACACAATAACCAATGCAACTACTGTCAAATAATCACTGGAAATATCCTTCACAGCCCTCTTTAAAGATCCAAACCTAAGAACAGAAATCTCCTTCATCATACGTGTTAAATGTACTAAACATACGAACAGGAGATGCAATATAAATGTTTTAATTGGCTTAGCTGGCAGTGATATATTTTTTATTTTGATTATTTTGTCCTGAATAACTCTGGACACTGAAATTATTCACTTTTTGAAACCACAGGACCTTTTATAATTGCTCTGAGTCCACTGTTGTGGTTCCATTGTGGAGAAACGCTCACACCCTGAGGGCGGCAAGTCCCACATGTGGACTGATTCATTATCCAAAAAAAGACGTCCGTCAGCAGCATTTGACCATCCTGACACGTCCTGTCATCTTTTATATTCTTATGTTTCCCTCACATGTCTGACATGGACAAACACGCTTCCAGAGGTCCCAGTTAGTCAGAAAGCTTTGCACCATTTGACCCACAGTTTCCCCACATGATTGCACATAATGTTGCATTTAACCTAAAGCAGTCAGGTCACTCTCATCGATGTGCAGGTGTCAGTGGGCAGATGCTGTACCTGTGTAATGTGTTTGCAGCAGATGGGAACACACTGACCTGCTCTGTGTCTCGGAGAGCGAGCTGTTCGGAGACGCTTCCGCCTTGCTGGAGTCCAAACCGTTCTTCAGCTCAGTCGGTTTCTCTGTGTGAGAATGGCCCGAGTCTGTGTGAGTGTGTGGGGGAGTCAGATCAGCATCAGCCTGTTCACTTACGGATTTATTGCACTCAAGAATATTCAACCTTTCGGGAAGTAACGTATCAGCAAAGTCAAGTACCCAGAAGTCTTTTCCAGTCCTTGATGAGGTATTTTGCCAAAGCAATGACTTCGTCATCGGTGCAGTGCTTCCTGATACCGTTCACAGACATGCCAATCCGGGTTTCCTAAAAAAAAACATTCATTAGAAGAAACTGTGAGTTTTACTGATCAATAATTACGTGACTTTGTTATGTAAATGTGAGGCTGGTATAATCAGTTAATTGGTTTAAAATCAACATGAATTGAAATAGCACACTAACGGACCATAATGCACTGCTGTTGGATGTATTAGCGTGTGTGTGCGTGTGCGTGCGCTTGTGTGTGTGTGTGTGTGTGTGTCCATGACCACTGAAAGTTACCTGGAGAAGTTTGAGTGACATATTGAAACCTCTCAGTTCCTTCAGTAGGTCCATGGCACCTTCCTGCACATACAAAGTCACAGATAAAATATTTGGCCATAAAATAAACCATTTAAAAAAACTGGGTTTTAAAAAAAACTTTTGAAAGCATCATCACTTTGAATTCAAAATGAAACCAAACAAATGAGAAGTGACAACTTTACTTCTGCATTTTTAACACTTGGCAAATTAGACAAAGTTTTCTCCATTTGCTTGGTATATTTTATATCACTGGCCAGTTATCACACTTTTAATGGACCTTTACTGTAAGATTTACAAAGTCATACTGTAAAAGAGCGCCAGTAAACAACGTCCGGTTTGTAGGGTCAACACACACACACACACACACACACACACACACACACACACACACCGCGCTGTTTACTTTCTGTCGAAAGCCTAAATACGTTACTGTTTAATATGAAAAGAAGCAAAACACCGGAGGAAGTTCGACCCACGACCCGCTGCACACTCCGCCGTTAAAACGTCCTGCAGCAGTTTATTGCGACCGCGCGTCAAACACCTGTTGATCATTTAATACAGAGCCCGCAGGCTCAGATTACAATGGTAAAGAATGTAAAAACACCCCGAGTCCGACCAAACCACACTCACTACCTCTGTAAACGTGTTGGAAAGCAGATGGTCTGACATTTTGTGCAGAAACATTTACGGGCCTGCAGCGGGCTCGAGGTGGCCGCAGCACAACGCGCCACCTGTGGGTGTCGAAATACAAGCTCACCGTGTTATTTCTAGACACCATCTTGTCCAGTTTTTTTGCAATCCGGATGATATCTTCCTCCCGCGTCATCGCTGCATTTAATCGACTTTCCGCGAATAGATACCGTTGACTCGATGCTCGTTAAAAGTCGAGAAACACAGCGGATCGTCGGTCTCCGCCGCAGGTCGGACTTTACGCACGGAGAACTCCATTCAGCCCAGAGGCGTGTCCTGCTGCAGGATCCCAGCTGACCACCGCGACACATGACAACTAAATATAGACTGTAGTAGACACATGTGACAACACCGTTATTCACACTTTAAGAACATTTATTTAACGTCCCTTAAACGATCTGCAGGTCCGTTAGAATCCGCGTTTGCACAGTCGGAGCAGCGAGTGGGAGGGAAACACTCTTTTGTCCAGAAGTGCTGAACTGGACGTCACAACTGAGTCCAGCAGACCGACTGAGAAACAGGTTTCTGTCGGTCCACCTCTTTACCCACTTGGACCTTTTATCTCCAGCATGTCAGAGTTGAACATCCATGTGATCAGAAAACATCTGGTCCACCTCTGGAAAGAGTTTACAGTCAGATACAGGTGGATGGAAGAGAACCTTCATACAGACACCAATGAAAGACTGGACCAGACCAAGGCCGCAGCCAGGGACCGTGTGTGTGTGTGTGTGTGTGTGTGTATTGTCCTACATTGTATACCATTGCATCGCTCTGTTTTTTCTGGCTCTTTTGTTTCATTATACCTAAATTATAGATTAACATTCAGAACATTTGCATTTTCTAATTAATTTACAAAAACATATCACTATCAACAATGATGTGGTCGGTGTAACTTATTTTAAATCTGTTTTTTTTTGTTGCACTTTTTAATAACTTGAGTGGATTAAAATAGAGAAGTGTACGTCAAGCCCAAAATAGCAAATTACAAAGTCTCAATGAGCTTTACAACCTGCACAGTATGACACCCACATCATAGGGCCTTGATACAAGGAAGGGAAAACTCCCAAAAACAAACTTCTACCAGGGAAACCCCTCAGGAAGAGCCACAGCAGACGGATCCGTGTCCCAGGATAGACAGCAGATCTCACATGAACAGACCAACAACACAGAATATACAGGAAGATAAATACATATCTTTTACTTGTATTCTATAATATATTGTGAGAATAAGAATAAAGGAGGACAAAAGAGCAGCTGGTGTTGCCAGTTGGCACCTTGACCTTACGACCTCCTCTACACCATCGTGACCTGTAGAGGTCACACAGAGAAGATTAGCAGAAGAATCAGAAATAAATAGAGTTGATAGATCTGCTGCATGTAGGTTATATAACATGAGTGAGCAGTGATCCACGAGGGAGCCCCAAAGTGGGAACGGGTCCAGATCAACATCTGCGTGAGGCAGCGACAGCCATAAGATAAGAGTACAATGTTTGACATTGTATGAACCCACTGGAGCCGAGCAGCTGCTTCCGCTGAGATACGGCAACACCATCTGGACAAACCACGTGCAGAACTGCACTTAATACCCAGTGGTAATAACAGTTGTTATTGATCGTTTTAGTGCACGATTGCACAAATATTTCAGGGGTGTCGGTTTTCTGTAATCTCGTATCAAATTTGTCAGAAAGAATCACATAAGTCAAGTATATGTTGACTCCTGAAGGTTTATTAAGTGATTCAGTAGAACACTTTTGATCATTTACTGAATGACCTTCATAAATAAACTTTGTAAATATACTTCTGGTCAGTTCTTTGGAATGACCACCTCACTGCCATGGGCTTTAAAAAAGTAAAACCTTAGAAGAAGAATGTGGGAAAAACAAAGTATATTGGAGGTGAAGCTTTGTTCTTTGGACGATCAACATATTTCTTATTAGAAAAAAATATCACAGTACTAGTAGAGGGTTCAGTACTTATTTGAACTTTTAGCAGTTTTCAGTTAATACTATTTAAATCATGCATTGGGATATCTTTAAGTTTATTTCCCTGTCATTAAAGGTTGTGTTTCCTAACGTTACTAACATTACTGTAACACTTTTTCAACGAATGAAAAATTTACCAGAATTCAAACACAGCCAGTATTTTAGATGTGTTTTTTTCAGTGTCTGTATTTCTGGCTGCACTATGTCACCAGCCGAGTGTGTGTTTAAGATGTTGGTTCTCTCACTCAATCTAGGTCATCGTCTAATTATTAATCCTCACAAGTTGAACGCAGGACGACTCCAGATATTTGCTGCAAGAGCAGCCTGACACTGGATGTCACATATTACTATAAGTCCAATCCTTCACTCACAACTTCAGCTGCTTGTTTATTTAACGTTTGGACTGAAGATATTTTAATCACAAAATAATAAAACAAAAAAAATAAAATTAAAAGTGTGTTTATGGTTAATTACCACCAGGTGGCGCTGTTGTGTAACTCTACGGTCCTGGACAACTTCATGGACCCTTTCATGATAATTTATTGCTCCTCTCTATATTTAAACTTGCATTACGCTGCTTTAAGGTCACATCTGGTGCAACATGAACGCTTTGAGCAACACTGTGCAATGCAGGTTCCTTCAAACTTAAAATGTTTGTGCTTTTTTAAACAACTGTCGCTATATTTTCTTTCTCTTCTCATTGAAAGATTGAAAGCATTAATACTGAAATTGAATTGCAGGGCGTTTCCTGAGAAATGCAGAGCCACCCAGTGCTTGATGTGATAATATTGAACTGGGCTGATATTATATTAAATGACTTGAGCCTGTAATTGCACCGGTCTCTGCTGCTCACAGTGTTCCTTTGAGTCCTGTGGTACACACAGTGAGTTAGCAGACGCCAGTTAAACAAACACAGAGAATGAAAATTCCTTGAGAATATTCAAGCAAGTGCTTTCTACAAGGTCTCCTTGTAAAAAAAAAAAAAATGTGTTTATTATACTTAATCTCTTCTGGGAAACGATCACTCACAGACTGTTTTCATAGGAAAGCTCTTCCAGGGGAAACATGCTTCGAGAACTTTAAGGCATTAAGCTTCACTCCCCTGGTCCACTGGGAACTGAGCTTCACTACAGCTCAAATCTTAGACTCTCCTGCTGCTGACTGTGTAGACAGTTGTGGGCAGCAAGGCCGTGAAAGATACAGTTTGTCACTGCTGTCAGATTAAGTATCAGTGGTATGAGGGTGTAAGGTTTTAATTGGTTTGAATGTCCTTATACACAACAGTACATATGCAGTCAGTTAATGTTCTCTTTAACTTCATTGTGTATTTTTACAGAAGAGAACTGAAGGGAAATGTTTTCCTTACGGGTAAAATGTTATCTTGCTTCTTCATACAACACTGACATAAAAGCCCTGACATAGGAAGCATGACCCATTGATCTACAAACAAACTGTGTCAGTCCAGTTTTTTTGCACAGGGGATTGGAAGATAACTATGTTAATGACTGCAGGTGAAAGTACAGACGAGGAGCTGTTCTTGAGTAAAGAGTATTATCTCTTTGCTGCGCTATTACACAACCGGCTGAATGTATAACCTGACGCTGCCTCCACCTGAAGACAGTTTGTCTTGCGGGTAGAGATAACGCCGGCCAACCGGGAGAAATGGGACAGCTCACGGTGAGGTAAGAGAGGAAGCGGCGACCAAGATCAGTCTGCAACATCCTTTAACTCCATGGCCTAAGCCCTTCAGCTGAGCTCTGGAGAGGAGACGTAGTGGTTCAAGCAGAAGAACCGGTGCCCTCCTGACACTGACAACTTTCTCACTGTCTAATCTCTTCGTTCTCGGGGAAAAGAACTCGTACACCTCGTACCACCTGAGAGAGCGTCGCTCTTTGATGGGCTGGGAGAGTTGTTATCTGTAATCAGTGGATGCGAACGTGTTGTTTAGCTCTGGTTTGATATTCAACCGCTCCGTCTCACGTTTGGACTGCAATAAAAGTGCACTGTGAAACTGCTGATTAAAGCAGCTTTAATTACATTTCTCAGGCAACATTTCTACAATAAATCTAAATATACTGGAGTATTATTAGATCTGAGTTTTGCTCCTTGTACCTGTGAATGCAGAGGACCAAGCAGGACAGCAGGAATGTAACGAACTATCTTTCTTGATGTTTTGTAGGATACCACAAATGTGTCTGTTGCTTGGACTTAATGTTACACCTCAGTTAATAGAAAACATAGATTCTTACATTGAGATATAACCATGTTATTTTCATCATTGCTCTCTTAGAATTCACACTAACATAAGTTGTTTGCATTCATTTCAAACATGCAGCATTGCACCGTATTGCTCATCTGGTCAGAAGATGCAGTTGTCATTGCCGTTGCCATGGCAATTAATGTCCATGGGGTGGAGCTTCTTTTTTTTATTTCAAATAACAATCTTTCTTCATAATCCGTACATCCACCTTTAACACGGCTCCATCAGGGGACATCCAGCAGCCTTTTTTCCTCTCCGCACGCAGCCGTGAGCCGGTGTTCTGATCACAGGCCAGAGCTGCAGGCCGGAGCAATTATGGCAATTTCTGGATGACATCAGACCAGAGAAAGAACGATATTATTTAGCTCTCAATTTTTATTTCTAGACCTGCTGTAGGATGCAGAACCTGTAATAGAGTGTGTCGAAACAGAGTGGGAGAACTGTTTGGATGTTAACATTTGGCTGCAAGGTAATCGCAGAGGTTTCTCTGCTAATAATGAGCTCTGTTTGGTGTTGGCACTCGTATAAAGGAGGCTGAAATCTCCCGGAAAGGTTGGACCACCCAGAGACATTAAGAATATCCTTGTGCTCAGCTGTCTCGAAGTCTCTACTTACTGCCAGACACACCCACAGACACACCAAATCTGCCATAACCAAAACCATTCTGGTGGTGCCACCTTTACACTGTGATTGACCAAAATATCTGCTGCCGCTACAGTGAGACCGAATCCGACTGAAATAACAAGATGACAAACCAAAGCAAATCAGACTCATGCAGTGAGCGAGGGGTGTCTAACCCAGCTCCTGACTTGCTTTGGAAACAATCGAAGTACCGTTATTATATGTCACCCGAACTGTCGATTATAAAGTAAAACGAGACAGGAAATGATTCACCCTATAGCTAAACTGTGAGCTCGCCAGATGCTTTTAAAGGCATAAAAAGCCTGGAAGGATATATCAACCGTCAATTACACACTGGCACAGTGGACAGACACAGAGTCATTTGTATAGTGTGTATGCAAAAAGATCTTGCGGTTCTTCCCAAGGCTGCGATTTCATCTCAGAGCTCCCTGCATTTGTGCTTGAGCTCGTGATTTATGCTGACAAACAAGTGCATAACGCCTTTGGCTTGAGGGAGGGTAGGAAAAAATCGCTCAAAACAAAGCAATCGAATCTGCTTCGAATGGAAAAGCAAGAGCAACTTTATGCTTTGATACCAGACTGGTAATCCCTGTGTGTTGCATTTTAAATCTGTAAACATACTGAGTAACGCGGCAGCTTAACGGAGCCGTACACAATCAACACAAACACTTCAGATGTTGTGCAAAATGACAAACAGACTTCCTTCACTACAAATTGTGTTAGTGTGTAAATCCCTTCTTACTCTCATTTCCTTTTAAACTGACCACTAATCCAATTAGAGCACCATAGTTCAAAACATTGGACATCCACTTTTCCTCCCTGTATTCTCAGCTGAGACCAGATTCTGGACATGTTGGGTGTTTAAATCCGAAGATGTCCCACATTTCTTATGCTGGTTTTAACTACAACCAAGGACTGTTGGTCAGGTCTGTATATTAATAGTACAACTCGTATAATTCAAAGACAACAACTCAAAACAGTCAGTGACATGAAGCAGAATGGAAGCCAGACCTCAGTCTGAGGGTGGAGACGTTTACAGTACCTGTCGGTGCCTTGCAGAGAGGCACATTTACAGGACTGAACTTCCATGAAGCAAGTAAGTCACATAAAAGACTCGTGAACTGGCGCAGTGACGCTTCATAAATGGATCCCGGTGACACAACTCCAACCATAAGTTCCTGCGCAGTAACCTGAGTGAACGCACGGCCATATTAACCAGTTCAGATCTTTAAATGAAGCTGCACTATTGGAGGTCGAGCTATCTCTCTGAGAGTTACTGCCTCTCTGCACGACCCCCGAGAGCACAACAGCACAGACGTACTTTATAGCAACCAAATGATGCTCATGAAATTGAGCTTGAATCAGGAGCTGCGGATGTGAAACAAAAAGCTCATGTAACTAATTAATTTGGTTTTTAAGCTGATTCGTGTTCATCCTTCTTGTACAGCAGGATGTAAGTAAATACAGTTTAAATGCAGGACAAGTCAAAGGCAAACAAACTGAGTTTACTCCCCGACCGAGGCTTGATGCCGGAGTGTGTCAGAGTTTATTAAAGGTTTATTATGAACCTCAAAGAGCATCTCAGACAAACTGAATTGTTACGAGTTTGACCTAAAATGAACCTGAAATGACAAATAACTGAATAAATTGAAAGAATAATAGAATTAAACATTGCACAGAAACAGTGAATACAATCATGTAGCGAGGGGACACTGTTTGTTCTACACATTGTTGTGGTTACTGCACAGTTTAGACTAAAAAAAGACAAATCTCACTGTATCTCCTCATAGTTGGATGTTTACTGTGCATTTCATCCCTCTGCTGGAGCCCCGGGGGCGGACCTGCAACCCGTGAAACAGGAGTACAACAACACAAAGTCAGAGAATCAGCACACGTGACGAACAACAGAGCATCAAGGCCTAACCAAACATCACTCCGCTGTGTTCAGTTCAAGTTTGTGGTGGATTTATTGCTACCACATGCGACTGCCACGACCCAAAGGAAACGGGGAAGAGCTCCAAGGAAAGAGAAACACTGGATGGTCTCGGAGGTCACTGGAAGGTCGACGCATGCAACTTTGTTAGCGTGTGGATGATGTCCTGCTGGAGAGGTCTCCAACGATGATGTCAGGCTGATGCTTGTGTGTGTGCATATGTGTGCATGTGGTTCTGCATGTGTGTATGTGTGTGTGTGTGCGTGTGCATGTGTTTGTGCATGTGTGTGTTTGTGCGTGTGTGTGTGTGCATATGTGTGCATGTGTTTGTGCATGTGTGTGTGTGCGTGTGTGTGATGTGTGTGTGCGTGTGTGTGTGTGTGTGTGCATGTGTTTGTGTGTGTGTGTGTGTGCATGTGTTTGTGCATGTGTGGGTGAGTGTGTGTGTGTGTGTGCATGTGTTTGTGTGTGTGTGTGCATGTGTTTGTGCATGTGTGTGTGTGTGTGTGTGTGTGTGTGTGTGTGTGTGTGTGTGTGTGTGTGTGTGTGTGTGTGTGTGTGTGTGTGTGTGTGTGTGTGTGTGTGTGTGTGTGTGTGTGTGTGTGTGTGTGTGCTATGGTTCACTGACAACGCACAGAAACACTTTGTCTATGTGGGGTCCAGGAAGTAAAGTGAGTCCCCAAGCAGAGGACTCGTCTCCATTGAGGAAGAATTCCTCTGCTTTAACTTCCTTTTCCCCAAAATCACATGATATCAACTCCGTTTAACCTCTGACCTTTCTACAGTCTCTTTGTTCATATGATTTCGTTTTTACTGCCGTGTGCTTGCTTTGAATAATGCAGAATACAGGAGAGTGTGAAAAGGACTGACTGGACTTCAAAAGGACCCAGAATGAAGAAAAGCAACGTTCTCCAATCACATCGTTATCGTTCGGGTGCCCATGGAGCCGTGGAAATCAGGTTTTTGTGTTCTATCACTTAAGTGGTTGCCAAAGCTTCAGTTGACGGCCGGACGCCAGCAGGGTCGTGTTGCTTCACTGTTTCTCCATCTGAAGTAGCAGTGTTGCGTTCTTAAGTGCAAAATTGGAAGACGGTGAAGTTGCTTTCTCTTGTAACTTTTCATAGTTACAAGATGTCACAAAGATACTGAGAGAATTCACCGTCCTCCAAGAGCAGAAACTCGTCTTCTATCCTGTTCTTGTTAGAATTTAAATAAAACATTGTTGGAGAAATACTGCAAATATCTAGAACTAGAAAACCTGTAAAGCTCAATAATAAAAACGTCAGGTCTCATTTGTTTTATAACAGGTCCTGTGGTGGACTATTCTTTGGCTACGAGTAACTTCCCGAAGTCCCCACAGTTACCTTGCAACTTTGCAGTGATAAAAAACCTGAAAACGTTCCTGCCTCCAGCTGAGTAACAGTCCCTCTCATATCTCCCTGTAAAACTGCAGCTTCCCTCCTTTACACTACAGTTGTCTTCTTTATGCTAATGATGGTTGATGGTCCTACATGCTGCACACATACGAGATTGGTGCTGATTTTATAAACAAACCTTTTGCTCAAATTAACAAATATCACATTCACAAAATCCGTCTACTGACCTTTCCCTCAATAAGATAATATATCAGTTAAAATGTTTACATGAGTTGTTTATAGAATAATCCAATTCATAATCCTGTTTACATGTTACAGTGTCTGACTAATGACTGAAGACGTACATCCACCTTACGTCCCTAAAGCTGCTGTGAAAACAACATGACCGGTACAATAGGACTTCATAGTGCTTCAGATAACCTGCGTATAGACTCAGAGCTCCTAATTATCTCTCTCCTGTCTTCACCTGGTGGCGTCCAGGGAAATGGAACATGGTGCATCCCATAATATCAATAATAATCCAGCCAGCCTACGGTGGGAACTAACTTTCGGCCACAGCGATCTCATTAATCAATCACTACCTGATGCTTGTGACCATAAGTGAGTGTTGGAAAGTTACCTGACTGATAAATTGAGAGTTTCGCTCACCAGCTCGTGCGAAGGAAGTTTCCTTCTTTCTTACAATAACTTCTTAAGGTGGACTCATGTCTATAAAACACTATAATCATACGATTAACATCGAAACATTGCATGTCTGAATTTGATTAGTGCTTAATCCGACTATGACCTTCGTCGGTTAAGCAGACGTTGCTACACACGGCAGTGTCTTCTTCAAAGTCTTGTCTTTGTTAATATTGTAAAACTTGAAGTCCGTGTTAAAGCAGTCGGTGACAGACAGGGTGGAGGACTCTGAAACCTCATGTGCTGCTTGTTCTTTCTTCCTGTAAAATGTCCAGATTTTCCAGATGTGCAAATCTTTTATCCTCTGGAAAAATTAGAGGTTCCCATCTGATGTGGGTCGACACGAAGGGATGAGGCAGGTTGTTCCAAATGGTGATGTTACGGTGCCGCACGTCCAGCTGGTCGGGATAACAACAGTTATCAGCCCACTGAACAAAGCACACAACAGAACCGAGTCAACACACGACTCCACGGAACCGACCTGAGAAGATGTTGTGATAATAACTCCGATGATGAGTTCACGGTGAGGATGTTTTCTTCTGGTCTTCCTGAGGTCACGCCACATCTTTGAACAATAAACCATTTGGTAGGTGGACAGAAATGACTCCATGAGAGGAGGAAGTGCACAGTTTTTATATCCGACGATAAATACTGACAGACAAGAATTAAAATGTTCAACAAAACAGCTGGAACACTCGAGGGTAATTATGAGCTCGTAATTCACCCTCTGACTGTTTAACACTCGCGGTTTAAAGGCTGGAAATGTATTTAAGTGATAATTGGAGAATGACCCGTGTTTGTGCCTTGACCTGTAGAGTTTTTATCCATGGAGTCATTCGTGTTCCCCATCAGCAAGATATTTTCCAAAGTTTTGACGTGTGATTTGGTTTCATTATCTTGTTTATTTTTTACGTTCTTCAACTCGTAATCGAGCGAGTTATTTGATACTCGGAGCACCTGGGATCCGTTCCTCTCTCAACATCTGCAGCCTGGAGGTTACATGTATAAAAAAAGATACCTGTCAAACTACCACACAAAAAGCCATCAGTCAGCAGTTTATGCAATGGAGATGGTGAGATTTGATATCACGGAGGGTCGTGTAACGTTCAGTATAATAACAGGGTTCACAACATACAAGTGAGAGTTTGGTGAGGCTGCTTTGGTGTTTTGACAGTTCCCCGGTGGTTGATGTTGATACACGTCGCCGAGGGACTGGATTTGAAGAAAGAACCATGTGTTTCTGAGGCGAAAAGCAAACTGGCGAAACAAATCATTGATTTATGCGTTTTGATGAGTCGTCAGTTTCCATCCGATCGCGGTTTCAGACGGGGAGAAATTAAGTTTTTGAAAGTTTTGAGTGGCAATTTGCCATCGATGGTTCTCAAATGATCTTGGAGCGCCATCAAGACTTGGAGCATTTAAGGATTTGACTTGGATTAATATCAACAAAAAAAAGCCACAGATTTATTATAACCAGATCAAACCGATGTGGTCTGTGAACTGGTGGCCAACAACCTCAGCCACTCACAGCGGGGGGGGGATTCTGGGGGTCGGACAGCCAGATGACGGCAGGGGTGAAGAGCAGCTCGGAGACACGGAAAACTGTGGAAAACTGAAGATGTGGGACTTCAACTGGACCCTGAGTAAACAAACCCACAGTACATTGGACCCAGGTCCTCAGCATGAGTCACCATCATCTCCTGACACATGGAGATCTTAAACAATCCTCCCTCGACCTGCTTTGGAGAGCACAACCAACCTTCTCTCAACATTACACTTCCTGTCCTGTTCCAGGAATGCAGGAAGGGGGATGTCAGTGGAAGAGGCCGAGGTGATGGGCCCCAAGTGAGGCCTGGAGGAGTGGACATGCCATCACTGGAGCTCATCATACTGAAGATCCCTCTTTACGACCGATTGTATTTCTATCCAGTTGTTTACATATTTTACACTTTTACAACAACCAAGGCCCAATGTATAGAAGTCAGCACTTTGCAGCAGGAGCCAGTTATCGATTCGTTTGCAACCCTGAGTCTTAAAAACTCTAATGGCGAGTGTCTAATTTAGACTTAGGGAATAACTGATGGACAACGGTCATCATAAAACTTCCCAAAACCATTTTTATAAAGTATCAACACTATGGTTGGGGCCCTGTTAGATTTGAGGTCAAGCATGGGGTTAAAGTTAGGGAATCATGTGGTAATTATTTTGAAATCATGTCATGAATATAAAAAAAGTTTGGAAATTGGACAAGTTTTAAGGTCCAGTGTTGCTTTAACTCGTCCCTGCGGGGGTGCGCCGCCTCCTCCTTTGCTCCATCGTAACTACTATTTTGTCTAAAGGCTTTTGTCCCTGGAATTTAATCGTACAATGTGTCATAGTGACTGTAATTCAAGTGGTTCAGTTGTTATTCTTGGAAGGAAGGTTGCCATGTTTGACTGAAGGGGCTGAAACAGCACAAAATAATGTAGGTAGCGAATAACATGCCAGTTGCCTCTGGAACTAATGGAAGGTCACTTCTGTGGGTAATAAGAGGGACGTTTGGAGGTCTGTAGCGGCGAGTTATGGTTCCGATTGCGACTGGAAAATCGATGTTCAGGAGTTTGATGATACCCACAATGTAACACACGTGGTCAGTCAAGGAAGATAATCCGATAATATTCAAAGCTCCAGAACTGGTTTTAACACACCTTGAGATTGTTTTTGTTCTTTCAGCGCTTCACGGTTGAAAATAAACTGTTAGTCGGAGCCACATCTCTTTTGTCCTGACATCAGACAACAATGTGAATTATGTGGGGTGGCTTTAGTGGACGGTCTTTATGTTCGGGTGTGGGTGGATAATGGTTAAATAAGCAGCAGCAGTTTGATCTTTGTTCCAGACTGGAGCGTGTCGGGCAACTTTTACAGTCCAACCAGGCGGATGTTTTTTGTGCTGCAGACTCGTGCGAGTTGAATTCTGTCAGACTTTATGCTCATATTTCAGACAAAGGTTCTTCTGGTGCAGCTGCAATGAGATTAAAGTACAGAAATAGCTTACATCCAAACACCTGTTTTTTTTTAGTAAATAACGGACAGTCATGTAGTGATTATATACGATGATGATACACTGAGCTGACAGTTCCACCTCAGATATTATAGTGTTTGGATGGGGACGGAGTGAAGGATTGGGCTTGGCACGGCCCCCCTCAGTGGGTAAACCCGATACACTGCAGCCATTCAGTTGGCCCAGCGCACTGGATAAAGTTAGGATTGTTTGTCGGCCGGCTGTAATGCCAGGAATGCTCAGCGCTGGCTCCTCCTGCGTGTGCGAGTGTCTCACCCACTTTATTTTGCATCTCCAGCAGCCGTTTGGATCTGCGGTGACAACCTCATGCTCCCTGAAGTGAAATAACAGAATCTATTTTTCTCCCGAAAGCTATTTTGGTACCACGACACACACACACACACACACACCACCCACCGCCCCAGAAGAGATCGTACTGTCTAATGTCTGCAGTGGCATATTTTAAGTGTGTTTCATCCGGTCATCATGACATCACCTTTTTAAATGAGGAAACTCACACATGAACTCAACTGTTGGTCTGATTCCCAGCTTGAGTCAAGCAAGCGTTCGACTGCGTCTCCTCCACATTAAAGGTTTAGTAGTTGGGTAAAGTAGATGACATCAATGACAAAAACAAACATAACTCACAGTCGCTGGGTGAAATCCTTTAAAAGCACTTAAAGCTAAATATGAAGGTAGAACTATTCAGCCTGGAAACATGGAAAACAACTATTAACATTTGGCTAATACAACCTGTAAATTGTATCTTTGTGTGCATATTCTGTAAGGAAACAGATAAGAAACAATAAATAGTCTTTCCGTTAGCGAAGCTAATTGACTTCCAGCTCGACCTCCATAATCAGCACTTTTTACTCATCTAACTCTCTGTTGAGCAAATAAGCTTGTTTACATAAATATTGAACTATTTCTTAAGTAACATATCCCAATCATTAATGTTACTTTATTAAGTATTTATTATTTCTCATTTGTGTCTTACATTTAGATTTGGAATATGGTGTAAGTTTATCAAATCAGTGCGTATTTGGAGATTTGCTCCAACTTTTCAGAGAATCCGACCGGCCTTGGCAGCCGGAGCTGACTGCCAGGTCAACATCAACGCCACTACGGGGAAATCAGACTTATCTTGTTTCTTTGGTAATTTTTTCCAGCTCTCAGTAATGTGTTGATACACGAAATGATTCTTTTGAGAAGATAAATGTTGGTATCAGGGAGGAAATATAACATCTGTTGAGATGTTGTCGTGATTGCCTCTTAACAAGGAGTCAGGAAAGATCCCTTAACTCAACGCTGCCTGACTCAATGGAAAAAGGCTTTTTGCTCATCCAGGCCAAGAAGCATTAATGTTCTGTGTTTTCATGATTATGTATCACCAAATATGGCAACATCAACTTTATCAGATAAAGAATTACAGGCTTTTTTTATGAGATGAGAAGCTCAATCGACCTCTTATGACCTTTCAAATCAGCAACAATAAGAATATTATACAATAAGTATTACAATGAAATAATAATATTTACAATAAGAGTATTTTTAACTGCGTACTTGATGGATTACTGTCAAGTTCCTCTTTTTATTAACACTACGTAGTTGGTTTGGAGTCTTTCCATGATTAAAATGCTGTAGATATTAGTAACACACAGACACACACACTTTGACACACTCATCTCCTCCGTCTACCTTGTAGAATCTCGCAGTTCATGTGGGACATGTGTTTCCCCGCTGCACCCTCAGGATGATGTCATATACACGGAGTCATGCGCTGCCCGTTGCGTCTGCTCAATTTAAATCATCTCCATATCCTGAGTCAGGTCAGAGTGATCTGGACTGAGTCTTCCAAAACTGTGCTGCACCAGGGGAGACGACACGGAGATAAACTACGCAACCAAAAGAGGCACTGAGAGGAATTCATTGTGGATAATTGGGATATTAGAATTGCTCCTTTGGTTGAATAAACCCTCTCTCAAGGGAGGTAATAGCACACACAGCAGGCCAGGGTGAGCTTGATTTGTGTTGTGGCTAGAAACTGTGAGATCTCTGTCATTACTGCGTCTCTGTCCTGTCATCACCCAGAACCTCAGCCCACACATTCGCTCTCCCAATTGAAGCCCAAATTAAATGTCTCTTAGACTATTATCTTCTGGGAAAGTCCCGTACCTCTGCTATCTAGACACAGCAGTGGATACGATACGAATCGCTCAGAGCAACGACTGTTATCAGGAAACATTTATTACTTATGCTGATGTTCTTTCTGATATTTGCAATAGATCAACTTGTTTTTGTTCCGCTCAACTTATGGGCAAACATTCAGTCTGCGATGAGCACACACCTATGGATGGCAGGTCTGCAAAACATACAAGACACAAAAGGAAAAATGTTCAGACGACATCGAGCCAAAACAAGCAGAGGCAGCTATCGAGACAAATTACCAGGATGTTATCAGAAAAGGCCTCAAACCAATTTTAAATGATTTCCAGTATGTTTTCTTTTCTGTTTTATCCAAAATAACCCTTCAACTCTGAACATACCAGGGCTGCACAAACTATTTTATCTTTCTTTGTAGCATGTTGCTCTTATATATAAGAAGAAATAAGAATTACGACATCAAATAATTTACGTTTCCATAAACTAAATGTCAGTAGGAATGTATATTTATAGGTTATTTGCAAAATAGGCCCTGAGCCCCTGATGGCAGGAGCATCAAGGTACAAATACAGCCAAGTACTGCATCATTTCTAACTGTCAACAATTTTTCATCCTTTTTTATTCATTTTAGACTTAAACATTGTTCGAAATGTGACCAGATGTATTATTCTAAATCAAAACCAGCGGTTGAAGAAGTGTAGCAATCCTTTACTTTAGTATCAGTACAATAAAACAACGTCCAAGTACTTCAGTCATCCAGAAGTCCTGCATTAAAACCAAAAAGTACTTAACTATCGCAGCAGGTTGTTATAGTATAAGTTTTTTCTCATCTTTGATTTTTTTGTAAGAAATTGGATCATTAGAATATTTATTTAACTGAAACCATGTGAGAGGTTCAGAGGGGAAAATTAATATTTGATGGAGCTGTTAGCATCTGAAATGTGGCCCCGACTATACGCGTCTCTGTAAGACAAAGGCAGTACTTTAGTAAATGTACTTGTACTTTGTTTTATGTCACCATAGGTTGAACTGAATCATCAACGCCTTCTGATCCTGACGGGCCCCAAAGGTGTCAGGAACCCTAAAAACCTTGTTTTAGTTTGTAAGGGTGCTAACATTCAAACCTCATTACCCAAATTACCCCAAACTAGAGCAAAACAAGAATCCAGCAAGGGAGAGCCGGTTCGCAGGACTCATTGGAATTTGGAGGTGAAATGGTTGATCCACCCTGCAGAGAGCCGGGCGAGCGGGTGGGGGTCACTCACGGCCTAACAACAAGTTTTTGCACTGGGGCCCCCTCAGAGTTAATCCGACCATGTGTGCAAGGGAATATGAAAGAAGTGATTTAACGACATAATGGAAACATTAAGAAGCCGACATGACTTTGTGTTGGCTCCAGCAGGCTGACGGAGTTTTGCGAATACAGTGAACATGTAGATTCGAATACTGCTGCATCGCCAAGGCCATCAATCAATGTCCAACTTTCTGAAGATAGTTTCAGAGAGGAGAATGAATGAATTGTTGTGACTCACTTTAGTTAAGATAAACTTCTTTTTCTTTCTTTGCGCGGTGGTTATAAAAATGGGTCCAAGTGTGCCGGGCAAAGGTTTAGTGAAGATCCAATGTCTCCATGTGTTGTTCCCACCTCCATCAGGTTTAACACATTTCTCCATTCTTACTACGGCTGTAAACATTTTTGATTTGGAAGCAGTCAAACTGACACGGATATGGTATCAGTCAAGCAAACAGGGCTGGGTTTCCAGTGGTAACATGGGTGGAAGAACAGGCCGGCCTTTGTTAAAAAGCTTTAGTATCACAGAGGAGAGAGAAGCCATTGTGCTTTAGAAAAGCCTCCTTATGGTTCATGTCCTCAGATTGTAATGGATCCTCGGCCCCAGTTTAACGAATGCGACTCACTCCAGCCGGCAGTATATGCATTTCAATGGACCTGATGACTGGAAATGAGCCGCCTTGTTGCCGTCCGTTTACCAAGTATAGGACAAACATCCCATGCATGCACCCGTCCAGACCGATGGGACGACAGAGGTGTTTGTACCTGTCAGATTGTACCAATGTATTTAAATCAAACATGTTTTTGATGTTGGCTATTTGACTGTTGGGATGGAGTGACAATTCTACTAACTGCAACCCTGAAAACTTCCGTTTTACAAGTCATCGTTAATTAAAGATCATTTGTTTAAAGAAAATAAACACAAAACAAAAATTGGGTTTTTCCTTTTTTTTTTAATCTCACAAAAATGAATGCTTCTGTTGAAAAGAGAGATCTAGAAAAGAAATCAAAAGTTCTCCCTGTACAAGATGTTTTCAGAACATTTCACGGTTCATTTTAGGCACTTGGAATCATAACAAAATACCCTTTCTGAACAACAAGCACATATTTGGTCCGGTATGTAGTTAAGAAAAAGAAAAATCAAGCCAGAGTATGAAAATAACACCAGCTTTTATGTGTCTCCTATAAATGTGTCCCTAACATATCAATCTTCATTTGTTTTTGTTTTTTTAAATAGGAAATTATCGCTACATCTCAGAAATGACAAGCAGCCTCACGGATGCTTTGTGTTGGCTCATTCGGACGTACAGCAGTACAGGATTGTTTAAGTCAAGTCACATTTGGCGAACATGGGTTTTGGTTTCTGTGTTTTTTAGTCCACTCAAAAGATATGGAGCGATGGAGATGCATCATCTTTACCCTTCATACAGCTAATTCAGCTACAGGGCAGCCATGTCTGATAAGAATTACTGCACGGTGATACCAGCGGCGGCTGGACGTGAGCAATGTAGTAATTGCTGAAGTTAATGTCCTGCACGTACGGAGCCGGCTGGTAGTAACACGTGACGTTAGTTACAGTTGGGATGGCGTTCTGCTCAGCCAGCACCTTCAGCGCCAGCATGGAGATGAGGCTGAGCGTCTGGCGTCGCTCGTGGCCCATCAGACACACGGTGCTCTCGTTCACTACTTGGTGCAGAGTCATCAGGCACTCGTACCGTTTGTGCTCCATCCCAGCAAAGTGGTTCTGGAGGTAGGCCTCCAGTTTCCTCTGCTGCTCACCAATGTCCGGGAAGTCAATGAAGAAGCGAGAGCACATGTAGCGCTGCATCTGCTTCATGTCCGCCTCCGACGAGGCTCTGAACCCTCGCACCAGCAGGTGGCAGTACTTCAATAACCCGCCCCCTCTGATTTCTTCAGGGTTTCGTGTAGCTATGGTCCTCTGACACAAATGGTCCATGGCCTCCTTGAAGTCCCCGTACACACTCTCCCCGATCACAGTGGGGTGAAAGCTCTCGGACATGGGCGTCTCTGAGCAGCGGTCGAACAAGAGCAGGGAATCCAGGCAAATCTGGAAGGAGTCCACGCTGAATTCAAACTGCCGCCGTAAAGAATCCACAAACTTTAGCTCCACGTTCTTGCCCGTGTTGTTGGATAGCGAGATGAGGCTCCAGCGGTCCGTGTCATTACAGACTTTCACCAGTTTCTGTACATAGGCCTCTTTGAGGGTCAGTGCCGTGATGCGCTCCTTCGAGACCCCGGCTGGCAGAAAGTCCAGCAGCGAGTCCAGCACCACGTCCTTCACCAGGCGGAAGGCCTGGTCATCCTTGAGAGACACGCCAAAGATGAGGTCAAGGTCCTTGTAGCCCAGTCCGGTGTCCTGGTGGAGCACGTGGCTGGCAGCAGAGCCGTTCAGCCTCACATCTTTGACACACACACCCCTCTCTTCCAGCCTCGCCCGCACCACCTGGACAAAGACAAGACAATATATCATTAAACAAATGCATGAATTACTGCAGGGGCTCTTTAAGAAAAAGAAAGAATGCACTTGTAGATGAAGGTATAATGAAAGAAGCCAAGACACGTTAGAAGCAGTTAAACCCTTGAAATATGTCGGAATAAGCTCCACATGGGCTTAGTGGAAATCAATAGTTTGTGAAGTGGAGATCAATACTGCTGCTCACAAAAGTCTATTTCATCACCATCAACCTCAGTCTCAATGAAACCTAAAGAGCCCAAACAAAGAGCAGCAGAGCTGGTGTGTCTGTGCTGCGTCTCCCCCGGCTCAAGATTGTTTCATCTTATCACAGACTCAGTGAGATTTATTCATTTCTGTGCTGAAACCAGAGAGAGAGAGAGAGAAAGACACTGGCTGGCGTTCCAAGAAATTTTGCTGAATAGTCATTAAGGGTCTGCAGCGTTTCCTGTCCTCTCCCAGTGACCTGTGAGATGTTTCAATGAGAGCGACTCGCCTCATTGCTGCCACATATGAGTCATGATCTACGCCTGGACCGAGCCTCACTACATCCCTGCTAGCAAGCACAAAGAGAAAACAAGTCCATAAAAAAGACATCAAAGATTTATCTCTCCTGCCTGCAGGGAGACGACAATCCTCTCGTGCCATAACAACATATTGGGAAGAGATAGAAGTGTTGTTGTAAATGATATAACAGCTCAACAACAAGCTGTAGCTCCCCTGGTCTATCTGGTGAGACATATTCATTAATTGACACATGAGGCAGATTGTAACAAACACAGATCTGTTCCTGACTGATACACAGACAAATTTAAACAGCGAAACTGGCAGCACAAATTAGTTGTTGCACACTGACACACAATCCTAAATCTCCCTTCTGGTACTGACCGGTCAGATTAGTGTCTGTTAACTCTCTCTCCCATGGTGATCAGATAACAAGCTGGCTCTATTTATACGTACTGGGTCAGGCTGTCGACAAACAGATACCTGAGGGCATGTCAAGCCCTCGCGCACAGGAGGAGAGGGGGACTAAAATCATAATAGCAGTAATAGCTCTGTTATCATTAATCCATAAAGCGGATCAGATTCCGATCGGAAACAATGACATTTTTTGTTTGTTGTGTTTGTCGCGGTACATCCGATCTGAGCCAACGCTCAGGTTTAGGCCTACACTTTACTTAGATCATATGAGCTCTGATACAGGTGGGTGGTTAAGCCCCCCCCCCCCCCCCCCCCCCGCCGCACCAA
>CAAKHC010014747.1:122348-141316 GCA_901007825.1 Macroramphosus scolopax | reverse complement strand
GGGGGGGTTAACCCCCCCCCCCCCCCGCCCGCCTCTGGAACTACAGGTATGCGTCTCCAGGCTTAAGATGAAATCCCACCAGAGACAATGCTAGTCTGTCATCCCTGCGGTCTAAATAGAAGTGAGTGCAAGTCGTTGTGTGGTGGAAGCTGGCTCACTCATGACCTGGGAACAAGGACACAAGTCTGAGTTATGAAGCAATTAAGGGCAGAACATGTTGTTATCATCAAGCTACAGTTACTCCTTGGACTCCAGAGTTTCATGATGCGACAGGGTTTTTTAGTAGCCGGTTATCCTCCAACCCTGCTGCGGGGCAATGGTCCACACTCGCTGGGCCTCCTGTGGTGCTAACAGGAGCCACGCTTACACCATCAAAATATATTACATATACATAAAAGCTAAAAACCGTCATCCTAGTTTGTCCTGACAGGAGGATTTACTGGTGATCAGTGTTTAGTACACCGTTCAGCCGACCACTAAATGTATCCCTGCAGCAGATGGCAGATTTTTTAGCAAAACAGAATTACATGGAGCTTCTATAAATCCAGGAAAAACAAGGGCCCCCACATTTGGGGCTCAAACCTGCATTTAAGTCTCCTACACGCTCAATGGAGCATTCATCTTTCCACACCACAAGCACGAGCTTTGGGCTTCACAAGCGTGTTGAGCTCATCTTGAATATATCCGAGTGTGAATGAAATGGAAATAAAACATGGCATGACTTTGAGGTTTGAGGCGGCTATAGGTCGAACTTGAATCATAGCATTTACTTTGCAGCATAGCTCGCTATCTCTCCAGAGACCACAAGGGAAGCACAGTCCAATCCAGCCATGATGTATAAGAGTCTGGAAGGAGAATGGTGTGTGCCTGTTTCGTGTATTTAAGGGCTGTATAACCCCCTCTGTTTTTCCATCCATCTGATGCTTGCATGTGAGAATGACAGGCAGTCAGGGAGGCAAATAGCAGTGCTGGGAAGATGTTGCAAAATCATCATCTGCACCCCCCCAGAAGGAAACACAAGAAATGATAATGAAATCCATCATGGAAATACAATTTAAGTCTTAAGAATCTACAAAGCTATCCCAGGTGGGTTATTGGCTCCCAGAGTGGAGGCCACCAGGGGAGCTTGACTGCAGGGAAACCAAAAGAATTTCAATTTTACTAATTAGTTTCTCAGATGTCAAACGATGAGGAAATATACAGGCCTGTGGATTGGATTAGAGTTGATACGAAGGTTTTACAGTGCACTCAGATGTGATATTTCAATTACATGACATTCATCTAAAATCATACAGATATCTAAACAATACACATATTTATATTGAACCATTCAATTCATTCGATAAATTACATTATGTTTGGAAAATAAAATATAACTACATTTTTGTTAAATATATAGTTTTCCTATATTGTGTTCCTCTGCCCACAGATGGTTGGACGTCCAGGGCTACACAAACATTCAATAAAAAACACAACAACATAGTTCCATATTAAAGCAGAATTGTTTCTATGCTTTGTCATTGTTACTTCACAACTGCACTTTATTATCTAAAAGGAGCAGTTTTTGTTTAGAGGGCCGAAGAAGACACCCCGGAAGACCGGTAGTGTATCTTTCCTTCATTGTGCCTTAAGTCAAAGAAGTTCAAACTTTATCATGTTGATTTCAACTAATTAAATTGGTTTGAAATCGATGACATTTCTCTGGCCTTTACCCTCTTTCCCACAGGAACATGACGCCACTGTCACAGCTGCTGAACTAAACGGCGAATCAGCTAATTGAATCAAGATAAATGTGCATATAAAGAAGTGTGTTACTCACAGATGTGTTTTGGGGTCTGAGTCTTAATGTTGGGGTGAGATATTCAGTTGTGGTTGAGGTTCGAGGCTGTGTGCGTGTGCGCGCGCGCGCGTGTGTGTGTTTACCTGAACGATCTGGCGGGGGCGCATGGACAGCGTTGGGAAGTTTCCTCGGCCGTGGATGGGGACGGCCTCCCCCAGGATCGAGTCCAGTCGCTGCACCTGATCCCAAGACAACACGCAGAACCGCCGACTGTGATCGGACGCATCACCGCGAGACATGGCGATGTTAACTATGAAAACCCCCCCGACAGAAGAAAGGAACAGAAAATAAATCAGCGCTTCCTCCGATCTCTAAAAAACACAAGATCTCCCTCTTATGAGTTCCCTCTTATAGGTCTGTAGCTGGATAGTTAGCAGACTGAGACTTTAGTGTGGATCAGTTGTTTCCCCTGTGTGCGCCTCTGAATTCCGGTCAGTCTGTAAAGAAGCGATTCATAAGGAAGGTCCAGAGAGTTTAAAGGCTCTTCATTAGCATGAGTCATCCGATTGGCTGCCGTGTTTGGTCACAACCATGGACGCCCTGTCTGCAGGTCCGCCTCCTCCCAGTGCACCCTGCAGGATGACAGGGTTTCCCTCAGACGAGCCTTGTGAGAGCTAATGAGCATCGCAGCAGCTGCACTATTAGTCTGAGCACAAGCCTTCACCCAGCTATGTCAGATTCAAAGCAGATGAGTTGTAATGCCTTGCAGCTGAGGAAGCACAACCTCTACTTTCCACTTAGGCATTTCTTTATTTAACCAGGGAATGTTTGCAGAGCATGCTGGATGTTTCTTCCAGTAAGGTCCTGCTCAGACATACAGCTGCTCAGAGAAAGCAAAAGCACTAAGTGGCTCCACTTCCGAAGAGAAACGAGTTTAATGGCCTTCCAGATAAAGCAAGTTGCCTGCTCAACCTTGTCGGAAGCTTTGAAGGAAAGATTGCAACCCTTCTGTCATCATCAATATTTAACTATATACAGTCAAGTTTTTACCATAACCTTAAAAAATGAGACAAATATTAGATCTGTCTATACTTTAAGTTTAAATTCGTACAAAAATACCTCCAATCTTAGATCCACCATTCATGTACAATTGTAATCAACATGTTCATAACATCATGTTTAACTTAACATTGAGATGTTTGTGTGTTCAAAGTGGAGCATTTAGTTCAACAACTCCATGAGCAACCATTTATTTAATTTGCTGATGATTTTGGAATCATATCTTGAAAAGTTGAGATAAAGCCTGTCAGCTGTCACATTTCCAGATATCTCCTGTTACATCGTTCCACTCTGCTTATCTGCACTGTGTGGTGTTTTTCATTTGTTTTGGTACAGATATAAAGGAATTCCTCTGGACTGAATAGAACATTTGTCGAATTTCAATGTCGTACATATTTCCTGAGGTTCTGAGGCATAAAATGAATTTGAGAGCGATGAGGCCTGATTTCAAATGATCACTGTGCGCTTTTTAGATAACTTCATTCCGCTCGGGAATCAATCAGATTCATTCAGTGTGTTTAACCCCTCTGAAAATCTAGTAGTTTTATTCTCATCCATCCACACATGAGTGGGCCGTGTTAAGCCAGGATGTAATCCAGTAAATGCAGTAATGGGGAGCCACACAATGGCAGACATTACTCACAGCAGCAGACGTTACTTTTTCACTGGTGAGAAGGTCTTAAGACTCTGCCAGTATGTTATTTAACAGTGAGCAGTACAGGTGAGAACATTGGTAATTTCCTCTTTTAAAATTGCACAAATAGGTCATAAAGTCCCGAAGCTCCCATATCTGTCCACACAGTGTTCATATGCACCTGTAAAATGTTTATAACGGTGTGAAGTTCATTTCATGATTGACCTGTTTGAGGTTTTAGTGATGCAGCAATAAAACACAGACTGAAACTCAAGCCCTTATGTGCTTGCTCACACGCATGACAGTGTTTTCCTAAAGCCTACGTGTGCGTGTTTGGTTCACACACTCCCGACCGGAGGGTGACAGCATCCCCCGTTGTCGGGCATCTGGGCAGAGGCGGCTCCATCCGCTGGCTCTGGTTGTTGCCAATATCAGACATGTGCGTCATAAGACTATAAATAACCCGCCATGTGGCAGCTGTGCATCCTGGGAGACAAAGCCGGCACATTACCTGAATGTGAAACTCTTGGGGGATGAGAGAACAATGACGGCAGATGAATGTCCTGCCGCTTGACATTCTCAGGTTCCCTCACAGCCCCGTGTCAGAGGAAGTCAATCAGATGTGAAGCCAACACAGTTCTGCAACGGAACAAAGATATTTAAGATACGAGTTGTGTGTGTAATTCACTATTTCACCCATTGTTCAATTGCAACGACGCCATTGGCTCCCCGGTTCATCCCTGAGCTGACATCCTGCTGGAGCCTTTACAAATGACACTGTGATTCTAGTAGGTGCGGTGAGACACCCAGTATTTAAACACACCTTAAACAAATGGTTGACTAGACAGGCCAGTGTCGCAGTCGCCATGATCAAACATTAAGACCGAGCCGATATCTCTGTGAGTCTCTGCCTCGCGGACAGCAAGAGGAAGAGGAACAATGCGGCGGAACAGGCTTCTTCTCAAGTGCAAAAGACATCAATGGACGTCACAACGTGTTGTAAACGTGTGGCTGAAAATGGATGTTGCCAAACAACAAGTGTCACGTTGATCCATTGTGCGGAGGCAGATAACACCTCGCCTGTCACGGTGACTGAGTTCTGGAGCTCCTTCTTACGACCCTGTCATTGCAATAACAATCTGCTTTCAGTCGTCTCTCAGCACATTCAGACATGTTTACTAGAGGAGCAAGTCTTTGCTATTATTAGAGCATGCGTCATGAGTAAACACGGACAGTGCGGCCATAGCTAAAATAGTTGAACAGCTGCTGCTATTAAATTGCGCGTCTGATTCTGAATCTACGTCAACTAATTCGTTTCCGAATCAGAATTCAACCCGAATAAATGAATTAGTCTTGGTTTCTCAGAGATGCTTGTCGAGGTCAGCGTGCCATGGCAGCAGGTCCCCTCTCCCCACAGCCAGGTTGAGTTGATCAGTTCGTATGGACATCGAGGCCTCGGTGTCACAGAGGGAGCTTGTGATAAGAGTTGAGTTTACTTTTCCGGATTGCTCCAGATGACATACAGTATCTATGGGACAGTGGAACGAGGTTACGCAAGCAGCCGTGCTGCTGACGTCAGACTCCCCTCGGCTGCCTGCTTGATTGATTATACTAGTGCTCGGCCAAACAGACCAGTGGGTTCCTGGACAACATACACACACCAAAACACACGATAGTTTCAAGTGGCATCACACGCCGGCTCTTTGTTTAAACTGGTACATAGAAACAGAAAAATAGTCATTTAAAAGAAATTGTAAACATCCTATTTGCGGTTCAGCTCTCATGTGAGCTGCTTTAAAAAAAACTCATTTTAGGGTTTTAATTAGTAACCGTACAGTTATTTACAGAGCATGTTATCACATGCTAAACTGATGGATATAACTGTAAGTTAAAGGATCCAATTTCTCATCTCATGTCGTTTTATTATCTAAAATGATTTGTGAGTTTACACCTGAACGCTGAGAGCTGTGCTATTATTTCCCGCCGTCTTCTACAGGCTCTGCAGGTTACGACTTGGCTATTGCATTGCTGCAATGCTCTGAAGCTCGGTCGAATATTGTGTTAGGCTGTGTTATGTAAGTCCCAGCTCACTTCACAAGGAAATAGAAACTTAGATTTAAGTTGTGTGGAATTCCACTGGCATGAAAGAAATAGAGAATCATAAGTCAGACAGTATTTAGAGACCTGGAACTTTAGTGGAAGATAAGAAATTAATTCCCCTCGCGCTTGTGATAAAGTCTCAATAAAGCAACCTCCCAGCTTACATAACACAGAGCACAGAACTGGAGGGAAAGAACTGTGTGCATGTCATACACACACCTTCCCGTACATGCATGCTGCATATGCAGTGTCTTATTCAACCCAGAGAAGCACATGGATGTCTCGACACGTGAGTTTTAGAGGAACCTGTTTAGAGAGGAATGTATTGCCTTCATAATAAAAACGCCCTCGACTGCTTCTGTGGGAACATGGATAGTTTACTTACCTGGAGCTTAATTCATGCTACGCAACGGCCTCACAAGCACATCAATAATGCAGCTCAGGTTGAAAGTGATATCATCAAACACCAAAGGAATCAGGTTTGCTTCACTACCCTGATTTGGTGGAGGTAGATGCACACCTGCTTGTGTGTGTCCTCGGTCCGTGTTATCCTCCACTGATCAAATACTACCAACTAAATCGGATGCAGTAACAGTTGCCTACAATGTGCAGATCTTATTCCACCGCTGAGTCAACAACTGTGAATTATGAAACGGTATACAATGTGACGCCTTCTCTGTTGCAGCTACCAGAGAAGGGAACCGGCTCCTTTCACCCCTCTGCAGTATTTACCAGAAGTGAGGGGGACCCCTGTTTTAGCAGTGTGCTCTGATTTCATTCCCAGAAGTCCTCACTTGGAGAAAATCTCTGCCTGAGTACGATAAAGGGTTACACGCAGGAGGGCAGTTGTGTCAATTCGACTGACTCCTCTGAGCGGAGCAACTACTAAAAATAGGTTAGCAACACAGTTCTCAGATCATCATACCAAAGTCTTATTTTCCTCTTCCCTCGGGGGGTTCATCGGAATTGGGGGAAAAATGTTTCCTATCCCGCCACAGACCGGAGGGAGACAGCAGGATGCATATCGAGAACTCCTAATATCCACAAAGCATGCTTAACAGATTAATACGTTTATGCTCAGTGATTTACATTCAGTGCATTAAAACAAACATTAACACAACAACCTACTGAGCTTGAATAACTTTTGGCTTGTTTGCCGTCTTTAAGAAGATTCATGCGAGTGCTCAGGTCAAGTTTTGAGATTTACACTGCTCAGGGCCGTAAGTCAAAGCAGGCGGGAAACAGGCACGGAGCAGCACACATGGCCAACAGTTACAGACGGTGGAGATGTGAATAGCAGCTGGGTGAGACGCTGCGTTCCATGTTTTAGATACAAAAAGACACTCCTGCGGTTTACTCATATCTCGTGGCCTTTGTGCACAAACTACCTGCTACATTTGACCTTTTCTCAGCCTCTTCACTACCTCCTTTACACAACTAAGAAAAGTAAACAAGCATTTAACCCGATGTGTCCCTGTCAAGGCTCACTGTCACCTTTTCTATAAGTCAAGCGAGCTGGGAATATGTTTGAACATGCCCTTGAGTAACTCAGAATCTCTTATCTACCTTTCTGCCCCACCTGTTTTCTGTCTCATTTTATTGTCCAAGCTACGTAAGTTGGAGCCATGTCCAAGCTACTGAAGCTGAGCGGCTTCATTGCATAACCATGACCAGTACTTTCTTTACATATTATGCATTCAGTATGGCTGTCCGGGGGTCCGTTACACCTGACGCAATGTAACCCTCTGGTGCACATTACTCACTGTAAAAATACTAATAAATTCCGGCATTTCAATTTTTACTTCATTAAAATGTTCATTTTTCATGAAAGCTGACGTAATCATGAGTTTCTTGTTATAGTTTTGGGTTTATTGTTAGTGTTATATTGTATGTGTGTTATATTATAAAAGACTAAGTTATGCAAGTAGAGAATAAAAACAGATGTGGAAAGTATTGCAGTGTCCTAACTGGTGGCAGCAGAGCTAGAATAAACCTGTTTATGTGCCTTTGGGTGTTTTTATTTGTTGTATAGCAATGCGTTATATCTTGTCCTTATCACAGGTTCAGATGAGTGATAAGTCCGGTCATAAATCTCTCTTAAAAAGTACTGTCAAATGGTACTTAAGTAAATGCTCTTTCCTCTACTGACTAAAAGAAAAAAAAGAAAAAATGTGCGGTAGACACAACTTTCGTGATTTAACCAGTGAACGTGGTTTAATGTGAGAGATGGATCCCGTTATCCTACCTGAGGCTGTTCTTAGTTTCCTCTAACTGTGCTGTTTCCCCTCCAGTACCTGAACCGAGCCAACGTTTTTAGTGTTTAAAATATATGTCACAGTGTGCTTCAATCAATTGATAAACTATCATAAACTGTTCGTGTAAGGGACCAACACTCAGAGAAATGTGCACACTTAATACATCTCTTGCAGCAGTTGACACAAATTTCTTCCATATTACAGAGGAAATAACTTGTGGCCATGTAAACTGAATGTTTGAAAAAAAAAATGAAAACTAGTCTGGGCTCAAAACCACTTTTAAAACCACAAGCAGTGATGATCCCTGATAGCGGGCGAGTCTGAAAGTATTTTCAGTGGGTTGATTGCAGCCACATCAAAGAGCCTTCATGATAATAGCTGTTGTGATAAGGTCCGACTCTGCGGGAGCAGCTCCACCGATCCTGCTCCATGGCACCTCTTCAGGTTTCCATTTCACCACAAAGTGCTTCGTGTCCACTGCAAGCACTTCTCGATCACTTGCAACATCTCGTCTGTTTAACAAATGCAGTCTGCGTTCGGTTGATATGATATCTTGGAAAAGTATATGGGATTACTTTAATGATTATTAGGCTGATTGGAGTCAAAACATAGACCTCAGTATCATATAAGATTATGTAGAACAGATAATTAATGCATGATACTTAATGTACAATCAGATAATTGTTTAATATTTAAACAAGCAGATATCTCAATAAGTCTGATGCATAAAATACAAGTTAACAGAACACACACACACAGGTCAAACACACACACAGGTCAAACACACATGCTGAGCTACAGGAGCAACAAAAGTAACTTAAGGTTGTTGACATTTGGAAGATGCAGCTACTTTGTGTCAGCAAGTATAGCATGTTATAAGGTTTATTACAGTTCAACATTCAGTCACTTTGACCACCATGTGCCGGTCAGCACCAGGATTCGGTTGTTTCATGCTCCGCTGGGAGATGCAAAGACTCTTGCTGCAGGCAGCCGACTCGTTCTACTCAGTACAGGGTGAAGTATATCCAGCTACACTGCAGAGCAGCATAGAGAAGCACTTCTGGCTCTCACGGCAGCAGTGATGCTGACAACTGCTCTGACTGTGAGTCACCTGTTAGGTACTTCAGTTCTGCTCTGGTCAGACCATCGAGCGATGAGGAAAAGACTTGTGAGAGTGTGACACACGACTGCACACATGACAGCAGGCCAAATGTGGCTCAATGAAGAGGAACGAGCTTGATGAATCACAGAGGGCCTGACGGCGGGTGAATTGGTAAGGGACTGTTTCTTCTGGAGAGCTGGAACGTATTAGTTTCAAGTGAAAGAGCTGGCTTTCCCTGCTGCTCAGTTACTCCATGTTGCTCATGGTTTCCAAGAAAAGCCAAGATTTCAGTCCAGTAAAAGTGTTGTAGATTTGTCTGGGCGATTCTGTATAATCAATCAAATCGTGGTGCAAGAGAAGCTCGGCCCTCGTCCATCCACCAGTGCTGAAGAAGATAGTTGGAGCTATCTGTTGGAGCCTCTTCCCTAACAGTCACCTTGGTTTAACTTCAACACGTCCTCTTGTTGTGAAAATGAGCAGTAAAGACGAGCGCTCCGTCCCGCTGCCTGGGTGGCCCGCTGTGCCTCTGCACCACACCAGTCGGGGTTAAAGAGCATGATGCTCTCCAGCAAGCGTATAATCACCTGCAGCCACGTGTGAACGCTGCTGACAAATAAACCTGATGCTCAGAGGTGATCTGTGACTTGTGTGGCCATATCAACATCTCAGCTTATCTCCAGTTCTTTCTCCATTTGCAAGCATGTGTTTTTTACTTCAAGGCCATGAAGAGCTGCGGTGAAAATGCAACGCAGCTGCCGAGGCAGTGATGCTCGGGCATTTTCCTTCTGCGAGACACCGAGCCAAAGTCCAGCCATCTGTTTTATGTTTGGTTGAGATATACAGGTTGCTATACTGACAAACCTCTTCAAGGAGTCTATTGAAGTCCTATGAGGTAATAGATGCATTAATGTTTTTAAGAAATCCATTGAGCTTATCGTATTTCAAGACCTTCCTGTCTGACTCCATCCAGGGTTTTATCAAAAGTTGTTGTCTGCTCTCGTCCTTTTCCCCTGCACCGTAAAAATGGAAGAAAAGTCAAGATTGTACTTAAATTATTGCCAAGTGAAAGTGCACTGAAAAAAAAAAGCTTCCAAAAGTGATTTTAGGAGGACACTACTTTTCAGCCTGCAGAGTTGGGTGCAGTCGGTCTCCAACCTCAGCCGCCCGCCGTGGTCCAGCTGTCGGGATCACTGTCTGAATTTTTTCCTCCAGTTTTCATTTTCAGTAATTACAGGCCCAACTGCCACTTAAGAAGTATAACAGTGGGAACAGAGTAAACACCATGTCACCAGCAAAAGCCCAAGAAGCAATTTATGACACTCTGAAACATGATATTCTGTTTTCTGAGGCTATTTACAAGAAGAATCTCTCATCCACAATCCCAAAGACATAATCCTGTTTGGTGGAGATGTATTTGGGAATAGACAGAGAGAGGACACAGCATAGCGTTGTCATTTTAGTACAGTGGTTTTCTGTTGGGTCTGGAACCTATCCAAGGCTAGGGATGCAACAGACTGGCTATTTCAGTCCAGGTACCGATACAGGCTTTGGATATCGCTCGATGCGGAGCACCAATCTGATCAGAGTAATTAAAGAGCTGGATGCCTCATTGTCTCTGTGTGGCGACTTGGATCCTTCTTCCATTCATCGATATATAAAACATGTTGTATTGCTTGTTAAATTCCACTATGAAACAATAGAATAGTAGATGAGGGCAAAATGTAAACATTTACTCCCATTTTAGTCATCAACCTAGCAAACATACTTCATAAATTAAACCTAGTTTTTGCATCAGAATCAGATATCAGACTCCCCATCAAAGCTATTTTCCTCTCAAATGTTTTTGTACACTAAGTTTGTACTGTGTATTTGAAGGTCAGTACTGACTGTGTCTGGGACAAATCAACATCTTACACTGCAGCTTTGGGTCAGCTGGGCGTGTGTGTGTGTGCCACAGTGCGAATACCTAATGCTCACACTTCACACAGAGCCTTTTCATTACGGCATGCTTGCCTGTCTGAACACATGTGGTCAACATGCGTCTCTTCATTGTTTCCATGAGGGAGCCGTCAGGGCGGATGAAGCCAACTATCGTGGATTCTCTGTATTCAGGCCGGTTATTGTGAAAATAAAACTGGAGAGAAAACAGAAGACAAAAGAACTTACAGAAGCCAACGAAATGGATCATTTTTATTGACCAAATGTGACAGTTCCACTGTGACATTCTACAAAAAAACAGACAAGTTTTTGAATACAAGCACTGCTTGTAATTGTCTACACAACTCACAGGGCCTTGATGCACACTGATAAATCGACAACCTGCTGACTGTGACAAACTCACACCTTATGTGCAGCGTCAATGCTAAATTACAAAAATAATAAACGCAACATAAAAGGCCTTTTCTTCTAGTGACTGCCGTCTATGATATTGCCATCCATATTCCCATCCTGCCCCCTAGTGGCGGCTCTCACAGTAAGTTGTACTCAACTATGACGAACGGAGGTTTACTTCAATTGCTGTAAAAACAAGGAACGGTCACAGATATGAAAATGACAGCTTAGTCTCATCAACATTCCTAAAACATTATTCTGTTTAGAAGAGTCCACGTCCAGCCTGCGCTTTCACCACAAATACACTCATGAGAGGAAACATGCTGTCAAGGTGCCCTGAGGCAAAGAAAAAGCAGATGCTCACTCGTACTGAAAGCATCCCAGTGGATCACGTTAATAGGAAACAATGTGTCAGCTAGAAATTCAGCAATCGAAGCCCCAGCGGACCTCAGATTTGATTTACATTTAAATCAAATACATGGTTCTGGTATCTATATCAAGCAACAAAGTGGACACTTGAAAATGTGATTTCAGTCAGAGATCCAGTTGTACATGAAAGGTTTGACCTGTTTTAAGTGACCGTGTCCTTTTAGGGGCTCCTAAAGAGACACAGCTAATACTAATCAATACATTTAGTCGAGGTGGATGTATTACACACGACATGCAGATAGGATCATGTAGATCGTAGAGCAAAAGTGTTGATATACACCGACTTAAAAGAAAAATAATACCTCGCCCTCAACCTTCAAACTGCTTCGTCATTCATCTGAACACTGTCAAACTGCATCTACTTCATGACAGCGATAGGAGATGACATAAAGCTAACTGTCCAGTTGTCGCTCCTGAAATGGCTCGTTTCCCTAACCTTTGTTTCTGTAATCTTTGCATCCACAGACGTACTTTAAGTAGTCCCAGATTTAAACACCTGTTTGCATAAGATATGAGCAGGAGATTTAACCCTGCGGCTTTGATGTATGGCTTGAGGTTCTGTGGAAGGTGTGGAGGCATGTTCTGGGTGTTGTAATAAAAAGTTGTTTAAAAATATCTCTATATTGTGCTTACCAGTTACTAAGTTGAACTTCCATCATGAATTAAGACATTTTCTATGTAAAACCCTCCATGCAATGATACACCAACCCATCAGAGTGACATCTTGAGGTACCTCGTGGCAACAACACACATCATGTCCACCGCTATAAAAAAAGGTTTCTGAAGCCAAAAACATCGCCCTTCCACATACGCCGAGCAGCACTTCCCGGTTATCATTCCTTTTGTTCGTAACTGTATGCACTCAGGGTATCGGAATAAACCCAATGTCGGGGATGTCGCCTAGGATCAGTGTGGAGTGACTAAGCGAGGGAGAGGGAGAAGCCAAACGGAAGGCCGGGTTGATAGAATGCAGCGAGTCCCTCTTGCTGCCTCTGGTGAACAAAGGGCAAGGAGCCGCCACAGGTTGGCGGGCAAGGTGTCGGGAGCAGCCAGGTGTGGGTGAAGACTCTGGGGAGGGTGCCGACGTGCTGGATACCTCAAAGCCCACGGGAGTGGTTTTTGGGGTGCCAGGGGAGCACAGGACATGAAAGTCTGACGAGTGGACCATCCTCTCCAGCAGGTCCTTGGTGCTCTGAGTGCACTGTGTGAAGATCAAGAAAACAGAACTCAGATGTAGAAAATGCGCAGCAGCATCACTTTTGGAAAGCAGATCTTGAATGACGCAATAATAACAACATGTCAAGACATGTTTGGAAACTTCTGCAATGCGATTAAAAGGGTTAGTTGGAACCCATCCAGGAAGGTGGAAGCAAAGATGACAGCTTTGTTAATCGTGTACCATGGAGAAGCAGGGAGGAGAAGGTTAGATGCAGACCGTGGTAACAGAAGGCGACCATATGGAAGAAAAGTAAGGATTGATGGGGTGAGGTGAAGCTGATTCTTCCTGTGCTTCCTCTGGCGCTGATTAGGAGTGGAAAGGGAGATACAGTATGTGCAGACTTGTTTTTGCTTGCGTCACAAAGCATGCCCATTAAAGCCCCACACAAATTAGAACACTGTTTCATCCAACTACACAAAGACGACTGAGAAATCACCAGACGTCAAACACGAGCTCCATCAAGTGCTGAGCGAGTGAGCAAATGTTAATGCAAGATGAATAGATGTCAGTGAAGCATGCACATACACAAGTAAGATGAGTGCACGCATCCACACATCACTCCAAGGCAATCACAAAATCTGTCCCAACTGCCCTTCGATTGAATACTCAGCCCCTTATATATAAGATCTTCTAAGACTTACAAAAGAAGAAGCAAGTAAAAAGCCATATTACATTATGAAGGAAACGAAGAGAACAGTTTTGGGGTAGATGTTGTGATTGCTTTTAGATTGGACCCTACTCTTACCATCAACCGTTTATATGCAGCAGTGCTTTTCAGGCTGTGCAGGACAGAGCAAAATCCTGACAGTTCTCCTCCTGGCAGGGTGGAATGGATATAGTACAACACTGAGCATTAAATCTTACACATGTATCCTAATTGACACAGTTAAAAAGAAAAACAAGAACGTCAAAAGATATAACTTTGTGCCAACCATCTCAGTATCTGCAGTCAGGCACATAAAGACTTCAAGAAATGAAGGAGTAAAATAAAGTTAAATCAGAGACAAAATTCCAAAATTCCAAAAATAAAAAAATGATGTTTATTTAACTCATGAATGAACATGTTTTATGCTTTTTTGCAAAAAAGGTCAAAGTGAAAAACTTTCCCAGGTTAAGGAAATAAAGGAATATACCTAAGATATGAGACACATAGATAACAGTGACAAATATATTCATGTCATGTGACAAACGATCTGTGATGAACTGCTGATGAATAAAAACAATTCAAAATGAAATCCAATAAAAGGTTCATGTTATATTAAAGTATATACTTATTTATAGGTTCTTTTTTAGGCTGAACGTTAACACAACATAGAATTATCTCAGTAGTAAAGTGACGAGGTAGATACCAGCGTATGTGTTAAATTCCTGCACACCTTATCAAACATAACACAAGTCAAATACCCAAAGGTGCAAAAATCTACGTGTTTACTGTCTGCAGGCGTCTGATATGATAACTCAGCAGCTCAACAGAATTAACAAAGGAACAATTCTATTCATTTTCTGGCACTTTTAACAGTTCAATGTCCGACAATGTTATAGTGACTTCCAAGACATGGTCTTAAAGAAGAGAACAACTGACACAGTGTAATATTTCAGCATGTTGTATGTTGACACAGGTAATAGATGCATGCCAGGTCTACTTGGCTCTAATTGCCTGACTTAATCATTTCCCCACCAAGGAGGTTTTGTAATCACTATTGTCTCTGTCTGTCTGTGTCTCAGCAGGATTCAACAAAAACTACCATGCCAAATTCCACAAAACGTGGTGGAGGGGTGGGTTATGGGCCAAGCAAGAACACATCCAATTTTGCAGCAGAGCCTTTTTAACATATCAAAAAATCATATTCTTATTCGCCTTGGCAGAGGTCTGCACTCTACCGAGGGCCTTTCTAGTTTCTACCCTCAATATGTGGCTTTATTTTCATGCCACGGTAAGATGGGCTGAGGTAGCATGATAACAGGCTGCTTAATAGGCCCCGGTCTCTTCTTTTTGTTTTCGTAGACAACATGCATAAAAAAAAAAAGGAACTTCCAAAACCCTGTGCAGTAATTCTAAGTTCTGTATGTCAGCATTATGGATGTCTGGCGGATGAAGGGTTGGTCAAACAAGAGAGGAGAAGACACACAGGAGTATTCTAAAAACAAAACAGCAGCTAGGGGAAAATCAAACACTTGGATGGGACCACACTCTGGTTCACCCTACCATGTGTGCGTCATTCTTGGCCACGAAGGGAGGCAGCTCTATATCTGAGACAGAGGCAGCAGGGATTGCCTCATCAGGGGGCAGGAAGCCTCTTCTGTCAATCAGACTGGAGAACAGAAGACATGATAATATCACCAGGTGCTGTATGAAGTACTTTAAAGGGCGGTGTCACAAAGCTAATGTTTTGACAGAGTTGGTAACTAATACATGATGTAATACATGAACGTCACAGAAAATGAAAGAAAAATGATTGTAACACATCTCAGTTTATGGGATGGGGGATTTTTACTCACCTTGGGGGCATCGGGCCACATAAGGTCACACAGCAGTTAGTTATAATGTTGTTGTAACTGTAAGGGTTCCCAGAATCCTCTGCACCACGCTTATTTGACCAGGAGCCCTTTATCTGCACAACCAACAAGGACAGAGAGATGTTAGTTTGTTGCTATATTCTGATGTGAAACAATAGAAATTGCACTTTGCCTTATGGGGCTTTGACTACTTACATCTTCATTTGTTGTGAGGTTGGAGGCTACTAAGTAAGTATGGAAGCCTGAGAGGCCCAGAATAGACCAGATGGAGAAGAAACAAATAACCAACTCCACCACAGTACACCAGCAGAGTCAAGGCATTATAACTGTATCAGTTACTAAAGACAAATAGCAAATAGAGCTCCATGATAAACAATTATGACTATTCTTATCCCACCTTTCCATTACACATAGATATCTCTTACCATCAATGTCATTTTGTATTAGTACATGCAGCAAAAATACCTTATGTTAATGTGGAATTAGTTTATCGGAAATCATTCAAATATCTACAAACGACACATGCTCGCTATAAACCCCTCGATCATTAGGACAACATTAATGTTTTTGCCTATAAATCGTACACAGGCTCTTCATGTCACACTGCCCGTTTTCAAAGGACTATTGAAACTTTTCAGATTCTGTAATGTTTTTTTTCCTACTTTCAACCATCAACGCCAATTCCATTTGTTTATACTAGAAAAACATGGCTAGTAACTACTAAAACCAAACTATGTGTGTATTCTTCTTGATTTAAGGAAAATAAAAACAAAGATGTCTTGCGGTGGCAGTCCTGCTACTTGAAAGCCCTCTGGCTAAAAACAACGTGTTGCCTGATGTTAACTCTCTGATCCTATTAGGCACGGACTTAGCCTGGAGAGTAGTGGAGAATACCTGGTCATTAGCATAACTTGTATTATTTCTCAGCACAAGATATAAGGCACATCACAAGATCACATTTATCTCATAGATAGTTTGACTAGCTGAAAATCAACTGGTTATGTATAAAGGATATCTGGCAGGGCTCTCCTGGATGGCTTGGACAAGGCTTTTACCTGCTTGAGAACCTGGAAAAAGAAAGACACAGATGTAACAAAATCATTTTTACAATGTTCTTTGATACGTGGTTACCATATTACAGCTACTGAGCACATATGTCATCTTACTGAGTGAGAATACTTACGCAGAGTAATGTGTGTGATGACACAGCCAAATATGAACGATGTCAAAAAAGACAGGGAGATGATGAAGCTGTAGAAAAAGCGGTAATTGCGCCTGCCCACACAGTTTCCCACCCATGGGCAGTGGTGATCAAATCGTTCTGAGAGTGAAAAGAAATATACACACAGAGATAAGAACATGATTATAGCAGAAATGAGGTATGGACACAAGATAGGGGTCAGTGACGGGGCCCAAATCTATTATCACTGTATATGCAATTATATCAAACTTCATCTGAAACGTTTCCATTTTTGCACTGTATTAATTGTCATATTACCCAACTCTGTCAGAAGCTAATCAGGTACGATCAGAGTTGATCAAATTATCAAAATTAATGGAGACCCTCCAGTGAAGTATGGTTTATTATTCTTGGCAACGGTATTAAGTTGATCAGTTTAATTAGTACTGATGAAATGTATAGCAACATCCTACTAATTCCTTACCCACACAGTTGTCACACAGGCTACAGTGGGAGGTCCGAGGAGGCCGGAACATTTTACAAGTGAAGCAGTATTTGAGTTTCACCACCTGCTGGTTAATGAGGATCTCCTTCGTCCGTGGAGGAGGACGATACGTGGAGGATCCAGAGGTATCTTAATATGGAGAAGAACATAGGAGAAACATACTTAGAACTCGTTTATATTATTACACCCCGAAACCATCAAATGGTGAGTGAGAGAAGAAATAAACCCCCCAGAAAATGTTTGGCTATTGCACTGTTCAATACTAGACAAAGAGTAAGCTGCTTATGTTTTTGTCTAGAGTTCACTGATAAACACAAACCTCACAGACCCCCCATATGGCAAAGCTCTTTTACCCCATCTGTCCCACCGTGAGTGTGCAGTTCTAGGTTGTGCCTTACCTATTTGCCTCTCAATGTCTGCAGCTTCATCTGGGGTGGCCCTGGGTAAGATGCCTGGGTCTGTAAAGCTGGTTCTCAACAATGAGATGACCACAAACACAAAAAGCACCCCACCAATCACAGGTATGAAGACGGTCAGATGATACACTAGAAATGGGCAACTGAAAAAGAAAAACACTAGCTTGTCAGTCAGAAGTATATGTTCATGAAATAAATGCAAACAATAAAGCATTATGCAGGCACAACCTTAATGTGCAAATCAGCTAATAGCTTAGAAGTATCATTCAGTATCATGCATAAAAACGTTTCTCTGAACTTACTCGAAAGCAAAGAAAAGGCCACAAGTGACAACAATAAGGCCCAGTGTCAGAGGAAGGACGCCGCTCTGCCTGGCCAGGATGATATGTCCGTCGCAGAAAAACCTGTTCTTCCCCGGGAACACTTCCCATTTTCTCCGCGATCGCTCCGCTTTCTTTTCGGTGTGGTTCTGTGCCGACGAGGGCGACACAGAGAGCGACCGAGGATCGATCTGCTGGTACTCGCAGTTCTTCATCCTGTAAACAATATCGACACGGCTCGGTGGTAGCTAAAGGCACACAAAACTCTATTTTCTCGCCGAGTCTTAGAGACAATAATCTCACGATTCAGCCATTGCAGAGGGGCTGATATTTCGCTTGTTTAGGTAGCGTTCAGTTTTGCCATGAATGCTAACTTTAGCTAGCTAGTGAACCCGCAAAGACATCCTCCTTTGTAGTTGACTTTAACAAGTTTAAACCGTTTCCGAGATGACTCCAGGTTAACTACCATAATTGGGAGTTAAATTAAAGCCACTCTTAAATATTAATATACATTTGGTTAAGATACGTTGACTTTTTCCATAAATGAATCACAATCAGACGGGCTTCGGCTCAGGCTTCTTGCGGTAATTTGCCTTTTCCTTTTCTCTTTCCGTCAGCCGACTGACGTCACGATGTGGATACTGACGTATCGGCAAAGGATTCATCGAAGATTTGTAACTGCGCAAGCGCATTAAACCCATACAGAGAACACAGCTATAATCCCAACGGCCAACGTGCGTGTTATCATGGCACCGCGGTTATGTTGCTTTTGCTGAAAATAAAAACATGCGAATTGTCTGCATGTAGCCTACAGAACACATTATAGATAGACAGACCATAAGAAAGACTGTTTAGATGGTGTATGTTTTTTCACTTTATACTTGAAACGTAAACGCTAATAATCCGAACATACTTTTGCATAGACACCGTAATTAATTCCTGTTTACAAAAGATCGACGATAACGGCGGGGAGTTGTTACTGCAAAAATTCCATGTGTGGATTGTAAAATACAACCTATGTCCTGTTTAGAGTTAATCTTGAATGTTTTTGGTTATGCAGACATGTGTGTGCACTTGTGTCATAGCCTGTGGCTCAGTCAACAATCTTTGGTGTAAACTCC
>CAAKHC010014747.1:66629-122328 GCA_901007825.1 Macroramphosus scolopax | reverse complement strand
TGTAGAGAGGGGGGGGGGGGTCCTCGTGTGGATTGTAAAATACAACCTATGTCCTGTTTAGAGTTAATCTTGAATGTTTTTGGTTATGCAGACATGTGTGTGCACTTGTGTCATAGCCTGTGGCTCAGTCAACAATCTTCTTTGGTGTAAACTCCACAGGGGAACTAGTTGAATGTGGTTATATGTTCACGTTTGCTGTGAAATTGTAAAATTGACTGAAACTGTTCAATAGTCCAATAGTCGACTAATTCAATATGACGTCATTGTACAGAACAACAACTCTGACTGACTTCCAGTGTACCTGCGGGCTAATGTCTCACTCATAATTCTGGCAGCACCTGTGCTGGAGGATCATCACCATAATTAAAACAATTTCCTAACTCAAGAAGAAGCAGACCTGATTTTATTAACTCAGATTTCTGAAGGCACACAATATTCAGATAAAGATAACACTGCATATTCTCTCAGAATGAGGACTGTAGTTATAATGGCATCCTCTCAAATCTAAATCCAATTCAATTTTTTATCTGAGACACCCCTTCGAGAGTTCCAGCTTTTCTTTTTTATACAGTATGTTCTATTGGGAGAAAAAGATGACGTGTTTTTGGTAGGTTTGCAAATAGACAATAGGGTCTCGTTATACATGTAATTTCTCCTTTTGTATAAATACAATTAGGTATTATTTAAAAATGAAATAATGCTGTGTACTAAAATGTTACAGCAGCCTCTAGTGGTTTGATACCGACAGCTGCATCCTTAATAAAGTAAACTATACGTTTTAGAACAATGTGTATGGACAAAAAACGTCTTCTCATTTGTTCATGATTTACTGAATTTAAAACACACTAGAATGTGATTGAATCTGCTTAATCCGAACTGTAAAACATTTTAGAGTCTCTGCAAAGTGTTTGTATTCCTTCTTTGAAATTGATACAGGGAAAAGTGTTTGTAAATAATTTTGCCAATGAATAAATCACACGTATATTTTAAGAAAATCTTGGCTAAATGAATACATGTAATTTAATACAGTGCATAAGGTTTTCTATACCTTGAAAATAAAATAAACTTAAAAGAATACTAAAGAACATAGGCAAACCTGTTACAAGTTTATTTTTCTCATTCACATCCAATAGTCCCGAAATAAAACTTAAATTATTCCAAACATGCAGTGCAGTATAACACAGAATGAAAAATTTGAAGCTTCAGCAGCAACACAGCACAAATAAAAATATTTTTTCTCTCTCAGTATAACCACAGCTCATCTCAAGATTTACAACCATACATATCCAGTGTATTGACTGTTTGAATAAATCTACTTAAAAATGTAATATCACTAAGTTATATATAGGACTGGGCACCAGGACATGTATATGGGGCATAGCCCTTTTCATACTATATTTGGCATTAAATTTGTGTTTCCAGAAAGTTATTTTCATGACAAATTTCTTCAAAAGCTATTTCAGCAAAAAACATTTGGATGAAAAAAAAAATCTAAATATTATGTAGCCCAGTCCAATGTAGATAAATTACATTTAAAGCCCGCAGTAAAGTCTAAGTTAAGTCCATGGTAAGAAGTTACAATGCAGTGCAAGGCCCAGAACCCAGTAAGAGAGGAAGTATCCCAGGATGCTCTGTGTGGTTGGGGAACAGGTTGTAAAGTATGGCAGCAATGCAATAATGGGGTTTTGAAGTGTGTGCTTGCATCCACTTCTGGAATGGGTCTGTAGCTGTATGTTGGGCATTGAAGATTTCCTTCGATGAAGAAGTGGCTCATTCAGGAGGAGCAGATGAGCGCTTATCCAGAAGGGCACAGGAGACGAGGAGGCCAAGAATCTGGTTAGGACCTAGAATCAGATTAAATGGGCATCAGTGGAAATAATTGTTTTTTTAATAAAAATACATTACTGAAAAAATTAAACACATGCCATAGTATTAATTCCTTACCTGCACATGCATGCACAAGGTCCCAAACACCATGAGAACAGTTGAATGTACGATATAAACAAACACTTTGGGGTTGAAAAATCCTGGTATGGGTTTATCGAGCCCCTTATTTGAATCCGTCTCCCAAAGTCCAAGTCTCAGACACAGTTCTGGATTAGCTTGGAAATAAGCATAAGCTGCCATTACGCCGAGAGTAGCCATAGGTAGAGCTAGAATAAAGTTTGGTATCTGTCTTAGTTCAAAATAACGAAGAAAGCCCACATCCCAATACACATCCTGGATATGAGAATAAAGCAGGGGGAGTGGTCTCATGCACCAGAGGGGTGGAGGACTATTTTCATCTGCAACCCGGTATCCCTTATGTTCAGCCAGCGACAGAAGAGCAGGGTGGATCCGCTCTAAGGAGACTGATGGTGTACAAAAAGTCCTATATCCATAGTATTGGAAAGCACAGAAGGGAAGAGCAATGATAGCAGTTCCTAAGAGAGAGGTGAGCAGGAGACAAATGATGACCCAAATGTAGTGGAAGATCTTACTGTGGCCTTTTGTCGTTACACGATAAACTCGAATCTGGGAAATAGCGTGTAAAGATGGAAGATACAATAGAAATCCTATGTTAACTAGTCCATTAGATCGTGCTGCAGTGGCTATACTGAAGGCAAGACAAGCTCTCAGGGTCAACCCTTTCTCCAGAAGAAACAGACCACCAAAAGTGAGTGCAGCAAACAGACTCTCGGAGTACCCAGCAGTCATGAAAACATTTGCAGGTGTGACGCAATATAGCAGGCTTGACAGCAGAGCAAGACGCCTGTCCTGCAGAACTACTCTACTAAGCGCGTGCAAGGCCACGACACTCAGCAGGAAGAGGGTACTGTTCCCCAGAGCAATTGCCACCAACAAGCGTCCCCGCACACTCAACCAACTGCTCAGGGGCCACAGCAGTGTCTCCGCTAGGCCTCGCAGGATGACGGGGAAGAGGGGGAAAAAAGCAAAGTTGTGCTCATAGAGGTATCCTCTCTCAGCAATGAAGAGGAAATGCTCTGCATCCCAGTGAGAGAGGCCACCCAACAACCACTCCACCGCAGTGTCCAAGTATAGAGGTGCCTCTGTCCGTGGGGGCCTGAATGCCTCTGCGTCATGGTCAGGGATGGCAGCGTTTAAGACAGCCTGAAAACAAATATTTCAAAGCATTAAACACCCTGGCATCATACTCAGAGTTTGATAAATGGTGAAACTCACCTAAACAAGTTTAGGAATTATTTATCTGTGACTTACTTACCACAATAGGTAAGTTTTTCCCTTCACTGCCTACCACATAGACGTATTTACATTACTAAAGCGCTAAAGTTCCACAAACGTCAAGGAAAGGTTAGTAATTGTTAAGTTAGCTATGAGCTAGTAAAGATAGGTTATCAAATTTACAACAGCTTGCGTTGAATGGACTTACCTGCAAAACCAACGAAAGACCTCTGGTAACTGTAGCAAACCCGAGGACAGCTTTGGCATCCATGGTCATTGACTGGATAGACAATATCGAGTTATGAAGGGCCTGAGCATTATCGCTGCTACGAAACAATCATCACTGGATTCGTCATATTTAACGTTGGTGGAAAACATAGCTCGCTAGGAAAAAATGTTAAGCGAATTGAAGGGTCTGCAAGTTCTTCGTCAAGAGGGTAATATACATGCTAATGGCAGTTCCTTGTCCTCAACAGTCGTTTGTTTTCGCTGAGGTGCAATGTTTTGTCCTCACATTATCCTGCGGCAGACTGCTGGCGCGTTTCGAATGGCTCATTTCACTTCCGGTGCAACCGCAAATGGCTTTTCAAAATAAATGTCACCCGGATGAAGCATTGTTTCAATTGTCCGATACGCAACATGAGCTTGTTCACCTTCACAAAGACACATTAAGTGTTGTAAATGTTATTACCTTTTCCAGCTTGGAATGGATCTGTTTACATCTATTTGACCCTCTGTCTGCTTTTACCAAAAACCAACACTGCATGTCCAATCTTGTGATAACGTAATTGACGTTTCTGTTCTTACCAGCAGGTGGCAACCGATACATGGACAGGTTTAGTATTACTTTCCACTCAACCTTGGGCGAAAACGTTTTTATTCCAATATTTACAGTCAATGTGCAGTTTGACTTTTATTGAGCGCGTAAGATAATGTTTATCATGTCCACTCAAAAATATCAATTCTGAGGATTTTACAACGAAGACTATATTGGAAAGTACATATTTGATCATAATTCACCACTGCAAGTAATCTTAAATTTGAAATGATCAAAAGTGATATTTCTGTTTATCATATGGTAAACAATTTGGTGGAGCACAATGCTATACTTTGGTACAGAGAGAAACCTACCGTTCATGTGGACGTCCTCCTATTTATTATAAAACTTGCTAAAAGGTGTTTGGTCCACTGATGAATATAGTGTTACTTTTTTTATTTTGCTGAAACATAACTCCAATAAGGCTATTGCAGTCCATGACCTGATTAACTAAGTCAACTGTACACTGTATACATTTTGTGCGAATTCACAAATTTGTTTGTCCAGAAGAGGTCGTTATTCCAGTAGAACAAAGCCATCAAACAGCTTCCGAAGATTTAATGTACATTTATTCTTACCACGTGGAACATATAGTATAAAGATTTCATACTGAATAAATGATATTCATTGAGCCAAAAGGGGGAAAAAAGAGGAATTTACATGTTGTGTGAGCTACATAGTCTGAAATACAAATATGCAGAATCCAGGACTGGAGAAAAATTGTCAAATGTGTACTTCATCTAGTTTATTTGTGTTGTACCAGGAGATAACAGGATTGAGCTGTGTCTGCCATACTACAGAGCTGTGGAGAGACCAGAGGAGCGGGTCTTTACAGCGGGAACTGGAGGTCACAGACCAAACTCACGTCAGCCTCAATCCCCCACCAATAACAAGTGTGAGAATAGTGACACAGACAGACACAGAGAGGAAGTGTAATGTACAACATTATATATACACCACAGCAAAGCTGTATTTGAAGTTGAAAACCAGTCCTAAGAGGTGATTTCTTTTGATAGGGGTATTCATACAATCAAGGGATAAGAGGAGGTAAGGGTGTTGTAAGTTCTTGATACTTTGGGGAAGAAAGCCATTTTCTGTTTAACACCAAACTATAATGACCTCAAAACTCTAGAAGCGCTGCATCGTCAGCTTCTGTGTGAGACGTGTGGAACAGAATGCTTACACTCAAGAGCAGTACGGTACAGAAAATGTCCTACAATCTACTGCACACTGCACAGGCCTCCCCGGTGAAGGTGTCTATTGACAGCATTTTGCCTACTGTCGGGCTGACCGGTGATAATCCACCGACAGCATCTATAACCAGTAGGCCACTTGTCAGTCTGCTTCACCTCTCAACGTCAACCAGTTACAAACTCATTGTGCCCTCCAGGGGAGAGCTAGGGCACACTGTATCTCCCAAACTCACTGTAAACGAGACAGCAACTTTGGTTACAGTTTTTGTTTTTCAGCTATTTATTTATTTAATCATTTATTTATCTTTATTAAAAAGTACTTTCCCCCCACGTGTAGAACAGTCTCCCAACTGTGGTCCTCTTCTCTGTGTCATCAAGTTGCCATTCATGTTGCAAGTAGTGTAACTTCAAGGGCAACTCCGGTTTGTAATCCAGCACAGCTCTGTGATTACTCTCCTTGAGCAAGGATGCCCTGGGGAGGGCTCTGACAATGGAATCTGAAGGATTTTCATAAATTAAAGTCACTTGTACTTTCCTTGCCCTGTTACACACAAGCCAGGTTATGAGGGAAGAGGGGATGGGGATAAACCCCCCAAAAGTGGAGCCACAGCTCCCTACAGCTGTCATGACTGGCCAATGAGAAAGAGTATATCACAGATAATATGAGAAACCAGCGAGTTCATTAGAGGAGACACTGAAAGGTCAAGGAGTCGGGACTCCTGCAGTGTGAACTCTGACTGGTTCTCCTCCACCTTTGCTAAGGCATGCAGAGCGCGGGCAGCTCGCCGCATCATGTCTGGGCTTGTGGGCTCGAAGTGCATCCCCTGTAGGTGTAGTAGAGAGCTCTGGCTCTGCTGAAGCTGTGTGGCAGCAAGACTATCCTCCAGGAAGCCCAGCAAGGTGCCCACACTCCCCTTCTGAAGAGCAACTGCTCGGGCTGCCATTGTATCACCCTGCGCCAAGTTTGCCAATAGGACCACAGCCATCTCCCTGCATACTGCAACCTTCCTGTCTCCAATTAGCCGCACAAGGTTCCCGTATAGTTTCTCCAACCGACTGAACGGTGGAGTGGCCAAGATGAGGTCCACATTGTTGTCTTGGATGCTTAGCTTGCTCAATGTCTCCAGTACCAGTCTCTGAGGAGACAAAGCACTGTGTGGGCCCAGGGTGGGGAATGGGTCCTGGGCTTCTGCTGAGGGGCAGACAGCCCAGTGGAGAAGACCATCCAACAGAGGCAAGCAGATGCTCTCAGGGTAGATAGAGAGGTCCAGTTGGCCTGAGATGTTTGCCAGAGTGACCAATGTGTTTTCCCTCAGGAGCTCCAAGCAGTCCCACCACCATTCCTCCCTTTGGCCGACTCCCTCATCTGAATCCTCATCTTTCTCATAGGTGAGCGGGGCTTGTTTGCGCTCGGGGTGCCTGTGGTGGAGCAGGATCAGGCGTCCCAGCAGCAGTAGCAGCCCTGGATGTTTGGACATCTCGTGGTCATTGCCTGGAACGAAGGAGAGGCTTCGAACAATATTGGAGATACAAATGCAGCGCCTGGCTAAAGAATCCTGCCAGTTTGCCAGTGGTATGAGCGGCCCCTCGTCTTTACTGTGAGGCTCATCCTCCAGGATGGTGCTAGCATGCCGAGTTAAAACACTACCAACAGAGGGAATGGGTCTGTTATTCTCCTGGTGACTTTGAGCAGTTTTCTCAATTGTCTTTGTCTCACAATCTGTTTTCCTCTCCTCCTCCTCAGTGTTTAGTGAGGAGCTAGCCTTCTCGGAGGAGGATGTCTCTTTTGGCCCTTCTTCATCCTGATTCTTCCTTTTCTCCTCCTCCGCTGGCAAACAGAATTCCTGTAAATCTTCTTCTCTGACTCGCTTCCTCAGCAAAATACTGGGCACAGGTAATCGTTCTCGAGGTGCCAAGAAGTCTTTGCAGGATTCAAAGTGTGTCTGAATGTGCTCTGTTGAGTCTCCCCCTCCAGCACTCCAATGCAGTAACCCACTGTCAAACTCTTGCAGTTTGCCGTGATTATTGGACTGGCCGGACGTAAATGGGTCTCTCTTTCGTACCAACTTTACAGGAAACTTGTCAAACTTGCTGGCCTGTTTGGGTCTCTCATGGGCAGATAACGGTTGTGATGAGGCCGTTGGTTCAGATGACAAAACTTTGTTTTTTCTGTCGTCTTCTTCGGTCTTCCCACCCCCAACACGGGACTCAGAGCACTCCTCTTGCTCCTCCTCCTGTTTGATATGAGCTGGTCTCTCCGTTTCCTGTTCCTCTTCATCTTCATCCTCCTCTTCCTCCTGATCCATGTCCTCAGCCCTTGGTTCTTCTACTTCTGTGCCGTCCCAGTCGTGTTTCAAGGCATTAGGATCCAGTAGTGTCCTCTGGCCAGGGTCTCCCACCTCATACTCCCGCAGAATGCCAAAGATTTCAATGAGGCAGCGTCTGAAATACTCTACCACCAACTCCAGAAGGCCAGGCAACTAAAGAAAGATCAAAAGTACAGAAAATATTAGACGTGATGACCATGCATAGTGTGAGTATTATAAACAGTATTTGAGGGCACAAAGTCTCACCGTGTTAAGATCAAAGGTGGAAATACTGTTGTCATCATACAGGAGAATGTTAATTGTATCTAAGGCCCAGCTACTTTCAGCCAATAGGCCGGATTTTAATGACATCATAACTCTCCAGGCCTCCGGGGTTCCTAGGAAATCATGATAAAAACACCATTGGCACAACATTCAGTCTGTGAAACTAACTTGAAAGGTGGACTATGCAGTTGTATCAATAATTAAGACGGATAGTGAAGAGTCTTACCAATATCTTTCACGTTGAGTCTCCGACGTGGTTTCAGGACAGGATGGGAGGCTTCTACAGAGCCAAGAGGAAAAGGCATGTCTCGCCTTATCAGAGGCGAGTGCACTGGAGGGGGCACTATATGCGATGCAGGCACTGGAGGGCCGGCCTTCTGCATTTTCATCACTCCATGCATATAGGGAGATTTATTGGGTGATGTCCTGCTCTCCAAGGGGCGGGGCATGGAGACTGGACTGGACACCTGTGGAATGTGGTTCTGCACACCCTGAGGGGGCTGGTAGTTGGACTGTATGGAACGAGGCATAGGTTGACCTGGCCCCGCTGGACCATAGGGAGGCTGCCGCTGACCCATCTGACCCCCCCATTGGCCATCATGATTCATACGCTGCTCTGATGACATCATCTCCTCTGAGCGGTTCATGCCAGGGTAGCCGGGTCCCTGGGGTGGGCCCCCGGGGCCACCCTGTCGGCTGTGGTAGTTCTGATAGTTCATGTCTCGTGGTCCTTGCCACATGCCTCCCTGAGGACCCTCTGGGCCTGACTGCATCATCTGAGGGGGCATGGTGGGCTGAGCGTTGGGCCCTGTCGCTCCCTGCATCCGTTCACGACCAAAGGGGAAAGTGAACTGATTGCCTGGGCCAGGGGGACGTCGGTCGGTGACAGGGTAGGGCCCACTGCCACTATATTGATTGTATGACTCTTGCTGTCCTGAAGAGGGTGCAGAGGCGCCTCCTTGCTGTGGTGGTGGTTGTTGTCCACCAGGGAAAGGCCCACTGTACTCAGTCTCATGACGTTTTGACGGAGGGTAACCCCCTTCCACAGGACGCTTGTAACTCTACACAAAACAAGATACAAAGACGCAATTATTACACTTGATTTCATGACAAAGGTAGAAATGTTTATATTGTTTCACAGTGCCAAATAAGATATCGGTCTACTGATCATGGTGAATTAGTGCAGTGCAAATAGATCATGTACCTGTTGTTGCTGTGGGTACATTCCAGGCTGCTGGTTTAGGTAGGCGCCAGCAGGGGGCGTTCCCTGTCCAGGATACTGATTACCATAGGAATCATGTCTGCAAACAACATGCCTTGTTATAGTTTGGTCATGAAAATATTATACATTTTTTACTCAAACTATTAAGTGCACGGTTACACTTGTAAAGAGATTCTTTAGTATTTGACTATTATTATTTTTACAAGTTCCAATACAATGTACATGTTAATTATTGTACCTCTATCTCTTTTTACATCACTTCACTGATGTACAATTACCCAAAACTGAAGAACTGGGGTTTAAACAAAATTTGGGCGAAATATCTGTCATTCAATTCCAGATATAATGATCGTATTAATATCCATCAAAATAATGTCAAAAAAATCATGTTAGAACATTTTGTCCAGAATCCGGGTCAATTATGTAGTTTTACTGAGGAACCATCGTCTTTGTATAGCATGTCTGACATTTTTTAATCGGAATATAAATACAATATATACAGCGGCTTTAAATCTAAGAGGCTTGGAGAAAACGTGCTATGGGAACTGACCGTGGCTGCTGTGGTGGGAAGCGATTTGGCGAATACATCCCCGTGTCTGCATTTGCTGGCATCATAGGGTTTGACTGAGGACCAGTGGATCCCATGTTGCCTTCAGGGCCCATTCCTTGCTCCGATCTGGGAGAATTAAATAAAACACAGGCATGTTTTCACACAAGGACATAGAATTATGCGAGAGCTCATCGCAGAAAGGATAATACCTTCAGATTGCATGTACAAGTAAGCAAATGCTATTAAGAAGACCTTTTAATTTTTTCCAACCAAAAAATACGTGAACCTGCGTCGATACATATTTGATGATACCCTATAGTTTTCTCCATACAAGAATTATTTTCTTTGTAGTTGGCTCACTCAACTGTGGTTCCACGTTAAGCATTCATTTCTGATTTGGTCCATACAAGGTTACAAATCACTCAAAAATTTGTCCTGGATTTAGACTTTTGTAACTTATTTTGCTGTCATATTGAATAAATATCTTTGTGAACAACATTGTAATGAGTAAGAAATTAACTTATATGATCTTAAACTACCGGATGGCTGCCAAGGTCGGCATAGACATGACAAGTCCTCCAGTTTGAAAGTCTTCTTTCAAATGTGTTCAACAGTTTTCATATATTTTGTTTCTTAACTCCACAAACAACTGAAGACATTTCATGGCAGTACATTATCAATTCAAGGTATCATTAACACCTAGTGGGTAAATTAGAAAGCGAGCTTCGCGGTCAATTCCCATTCATCTCTTAAAATGCAATCAAGTGAATATAATCCAGCCTTGAGAATGATTAATTAGGCATATCTTTCCTGTCCAGCAAACCTGGTGATGATCAGCAGTGTACAATGACCTTGAAAATTCAATCCATCGTTCAGTATTTCTTACCTCCTATCATAGCCTGGTCCATAAGGATACTGTTGTCTGGGCCCCATTGGCATCGTGCCCATGCCCCCAGGCGGTCCTCTGTTGAATGGAGGCTGCTGTTGTTGTTGTGGCGGTTGCTGCTGCTGCTGGTGGTCGCCCAACCCGCTGTTTGGGCCCTGGTTAGCAGGTAGAAACTGCTCCCCGACTGAAAATGCATTGTGCTCAGTTAAAGCCCATTTAGTCCACATTAACTTGCGTAAAGAAGCATTTAATCTTGAATAAAAAGAGCTCTTGTTCAGTCAGTGTGCTGTACCTTTCCGCATGTTACCAAAGGGGTCCTTGTTGGGTTCATAAGTGCCCATGCGCCCTTGCATGTCCGGGGTGTTCATGCCAGACTGATAGGCAGAGTTGGGCGTCATGTTCTTCCGAGGGAAAGCAGGGTCACTTCCTTCAGCAAAAGGGTCCTGCAGGTTAACGCTGCTCCTACGAGTAAAGCAAAGACGAGGGGGAGGAGAGGTTCGGAGATAAGTGTGAAAAAAGGAAGAAAGGAAGGGCAGAAGGAAATTAGATTCTCTTTTTTTTAATATCATTTAGAAGCTACATTCAGTTTGTAAAGTCTTGCAGAGGTGTTAAAGGAGAGTCACCTCGACCCAGGTGGCATAGGGGGCATCTGGGTATGAGGAGTGGACGCAGGAGTGGGAGGTTTTAAGTCTCCTCCTTCAGCCATGGAGCTGCTTGTAGACTGGGGTGTCTGAGGACCCTGCAGTGACCCGGACCCAGCTGTGGAGCAGAGGGACGCTTCAGTTTGAAATTAGAAAGAAGCAGACAGATATGGTCCGTGACTTATACGACTCTAAAACACAGTAATTCATTTCTGTATTTTTGTTGGTTTGAAGTGAATGGATGTGGGAGACTGAATCAGAACAGCACTGAAACATGTTTCCATTTGAAAAGTTGTCTCTCACCTGGAGAGGGAGGCTGGACCTTAGCAGCTTGGCTCTTTTTGTTGTCAGGAAAAATCTCTGGAGGAGGGTCCTCACCACGCTCAATTTTACACTCAAAGGCGTACAAACACTGGATGTACTGTTTCTTCAAAGAACTGGCAGCACTGCTGGATGTACCCACATTCAGGGAAGTGGCCAAGTCTCGCCATTTCTTATTCTTACTCACCTGACAGGCACAAACAATAAGGCATAATTAGAGAAGAGATACAATTAAGAACCATTAACAGATTGAATTTAGGGAGGCAGTGTTGTTCGTAAATCCCACACTGACCTGTGCCATGCCTCCGATCTCTTTAACTGACACATAAAGCCTGAATAGGTCAAGGGGTTTGCGTCCCACAGCAGGCAGGTTGGTCATGCCCATGGCTTTCTCTTCAATGAAAGCCAAATAACGGTCAACCCACATCTTCCTGTCTGGCTCAGGTCCTAACTCATACAGTCGTGTGATCTTTTCACTGGTTGTGGTGGAAGAATTGGACTTCTGTTTGGGTGAGAGAAAAGAGAGCCTTAGTTTGAAACATCACATAAATTCTAAAGATCCTTGAACAGATGACAGCTGAGGTATTTTGATAAAAAATAGGTTTATTACAACATTTGAGTCAGTTTACCTTAGGTTTTGTTTCTGGTTTGGGTGTTCCACTCCCATCTACTTTGTTATTCATCTTATTGTTCATCTCTGGACTGGGGACCATACCTAGACACAAGAATTTACTGAGCTGAGAAACAATTCAAGACAAAATGGAGTCTCCTTTTAATGCAGTAATCTCTCAACTTACCACCTGAGTTATTGGCCATGTTTGGCCCCATGGGATACGGTGATCCACCTTGAGTGTTCATCATTCCAGACATGTTGTTCATGGGAGGGCCATAAGGAGGGCCAGAGGCCATCATGCCTGGAGACATGTTGGGATAACCAGGCATCCTAGATGGACGAGAAATGATAAATATAGTAGAAGTGAGAAGCCAATCCTAAAGTGTTGTGCAGCCTACATACGGGATGATCTACGGTAAACCAACCTGTTGTGCATTGAGTTAGTGGCAGGGTGATGCATGGCTGTGGGGTCCTGGGGCTTTCTGTTCGTGCCTGGAGGAGGACACATCCCCGAGCCTACCTGGGGTGGCAAGTTGCTCATATTAGGAGGCATGTTCGGGCCCATGTTGGGGCCATAAGGGCGTGCCCCCATTTGATTCGGAGGCATCCTTCCAGGAGGTATGCCAGCATATGGCTGCCCCCCACCCTGACCTGCCATGGGGTTCATTTGGCCCATGCCTGGTCCAGTGTAGTTGGCGTTGGGCATGTTGCCATAACTGGGTTGTCGAGGATAACCTGAAGACAATTTATCAAAATATAAGTAGCAAAATAATCACTTGGCTGTTACAGTAAGCTTGTCTGACCTAGTCATCATTGCAACACAATGAAGATTATTTGCTTTTAAAATTAAAGGCATGTGTGTATAACTAGAACAGTCCTTTCGCAGTGTGAGGCTGACTTTTTCCCTACAGTGTGCGAGCGGTGAGAGCAATGCACCCTGAGCAACAAGCCTCCGTCACAGCCTGAGCTCTACTGACAGGAGGCTGTGCTACGTCAGCTGACTCTCTGCTTCGCGGCTATTAATAGCCACATCAGAGTCAGAATGAGGGACCAGCTATATTCTGGTATTCCTGTTAGGTGGGGAGATGTAGCTCATACGTTTGTCTCATGAGAAATGTACATTGTAAGAAACTTTACAAATTGGTAGTAAATTAAGTGGAAAACCTTCATAATTCAGGGCTCAAGGCCCAAAGGTTCCATTTCGACAAGGCATTCAAAAGTTTTTTCACAATATCATATCAGAATTTTCAAAAAGAAAATAAAGATCTCTCATCAGGTTAGACAGAGTCAGTCCACAAGTACAGACCTTGGGGGCCATATTGGGCTCCCTGCTGTCCGTAGCCACCCATGGAGTTGTTCTGCTGATATGGACCCATCCCAGGATGCATCTGTCCCCCTGAGGACTGGCGCGGCGACAGTGCAGAGGCTGACTGAGGGGAGCCATAAGAGGGCATCTGAGGGTTTCTCTGCATAAACCCTGAAACCAAGCAAGAGGGAGATAGTGCTCACTCAGATGGCTACAACAAACTATCTTCCATGAGAATCTCTTATACACATTACAGCGCACCTCTATCCGGGGCCATTGGAGACTGACTCATTGCAGGGTGAAGGCTCCCATCCGACTGCACACTTGACGGCCTTGGGGGCATCTGGGTCCCTTCAGAACAACATTTAGTGAAGTTAGTCGGAGCTCAAACAACATACAATATCATGTTTAGTATTGATGAGGTTGAAAACAGAGTGGTGCTTATTATCAAGCTACTGTAGTAAATAGGTCAAGAATCACTGATCGGTAACTTTTCATTTTTGGGTATTTATTACAAAAGTGTGTTACTGGTCAGTATCTGAAGGATTGGCCCACCTGGCATGTTGGCGGGGGACAGTGGTCCTGTGCGAGGTGTGCCGGCACTAGCAGGGGAGCCAGCTGGGGAAGGTGAAGGCCCTCGGATACCAGGCAGGTGGGGAGAGGTGTGAGGAGAGAAGGGTGACTGCGCCGGATTACTCTGCTCGCCCTGGCTGCTCGACACACCCGACGTGCTCACACCTGGACTCAGAGCACCCTCTGCACCTGTAGGCAGGTCATCGATGGACCCTGACAGGTCCTAGAACAGGAGCAGGAAGAGCAGTGGTAACGTCAACAGACACAGTAAAAAACAAATAACTGGAAATTTGTGACTTAAATAGAATCAGATCCAGAACATGTAATTATAACTTTTCTTAGTAATGTTTTTTTCATTCATGTATTGGCTCTAGTATTCGCTTGCTGCGAATCCCTCTGTTGTGTATATTTGAGCAGCACACACACACACACTGATACCACACACACAGAGACCCAGAGGCCTTTGTCCTTATTTCTCTTTTTCAAAGGAAAAAGGATGTGTGTGCATTAGTGCAGGGTTGTCATGGTTACCAAGGTTTGTAGGATGCCAGCTGATTCAGCATGTAGCGGCAGTCTTGCCATGTGACTTCAGTACAAAAACAAACTCCCTTGTATTCTTCTCATATTTACTCTTTTATACAGCAGCTTTTCCAAGAGAAATAGCCACAGAGCTCTTCCATCAACCACATGCGTGCAGCCTGTTAAGCCTAACATCATCCAGGGCCACAGAGCACCGTAGCCCCGACACAACCAGGTAGCAAATCTAAAACATTAGTAACCGGCACTCCAAGCAACACAGCATTAATTGTTAAATACATTCAACCTCATCCTTGTAGAAATATCAGTATGACCTATGAAATCAAACAGACAAACACTCTTACACTGGTGGGGAAGAAAAGCAAAAAACCATGACGTTACAGCAGTGACATTACAAGCGTAACTAACCGGGAGGCTCGAGGGGCGGCCTTGACTGTCCTCTGGGCCACTTTTAGGCTGAGAGGATGGCGGGGCGTTGGACTGAAATGAGTCTTGGGAAGTCTCCTGAAAAACATAGAACACATACTTAAGTGTACTGCCAGACATAGAGGACAAAATGCACGTGATCCCAAAGTCTGTTTAAGATCCCTGACTGAGGTCGGTACCTGCTGTTGTGGAGGAGGAAAACGCTGATAAGGTGACTGTTGTGCTTGCTGCTGCTGAGGGTTTGGTGGATATGTTGCAGCCTGAGCCTGTGGGTGCTGGCTGTGTCCCGGTGGCTGCTGGGGAGGCTGGGACTGTGCCTGCTGCGAGGGGGCCTGCTGTGGTCCCTGTGTGGATCCGGGGTAGTTGGACTGGCCCTGTGATCCAGGGGGAGCCTGGGAGCTTGGCTGCGGCGGGCCCTGACTAGGTGGGCCGGTTTGGGCATAGGGAGACTGGCTAGACTGTGGAGTCGATGATTGGGAATAAGGTTGCTGAGACTGTGGAGGCCCTTGAGATGGGCCTGGTAGTGGCCCTTGGGACTGTGGGGGCATATGGGGTGGCTGATACGGGGGTCCTCCTTGGGTGTGTGAAGCAGAGGTTGGTGTTGGATGGGGTTGCCCTTGGTAAGGTGTTTGGCTGACTGGTTGTCCTGATGGAGGCTGGGAGAAGGGTGTTTGCTGCTGGCCAGGCTGGCCGTAATACGGTGCCTGGCCCTGAGAGCCGTATCCCCCGGGTCCTTGCTGTCCATAAGATCCCATCTAAATAGAGAACAGAGATACTATGAATACAACTGAAAAACACTGACAGAAGATGAGAAAGATTTATCCAGTTATATACCTGTGGACCATACGGCATCCCACTCATGCCTGCAGGAGTACGTCCTTGCATTCCCACTGGGTATCGCTGGGGAGCCGGGGGGCCATATCCCTGGCCAGGGTAACCAGGCCCCTGCTGCGGACCTGTGGGAGGCCCTTGCTGCGACTGCTGACCGTATGGACCGCCTGCTCCGTATGGCTGACTTCTCATTTTCCCCATTGGGTCCATGGAACCAGGTGGCTGGACACAGAGAGACAAGAAATAAACAACCAAGAAGAGAAATATTCACAACTGGTACGATGTCCGTGAAAGGCCCGGCTGCAGTGTTAAACTGTAGCAGAGCTAAAAGGTGTAAAACCTACTTCAATGAGGTGAGGAAATTGTGCTTTTTTTCCCCAAACTTATTTCCCACGGCCATTACCCTGATTTTTTTCACCCCTCTTTGCCATGGTTTCGGAAGTCAACAGAGCTATATATATCTACTTTCAAATGGAGGGCAGTCTGCCCAATCTTAAACATATCCCAGCTGTGCTCCTGTTTTGAGTCTGGTCCAAGCTGCTTTTTCCCCTGGAGAGGGCAGTTTGGCTCTGGATGAATGACACCAGAAATGAAGGAAGTACTTTCACAACAGCCAGAGAGAGTAAAGGGAAACAAGCGTGTACTCAGTCTGAAACCCAGGAGTTATTACACCCCTACAATCGACATTTCCAACATCCTTTTGCGCTACAGTAGTGCCTTACAGTTAGTATCAAATTAGTCCCCTACCTCCACCAAAACTATTTTGCACTAGAGGCTCAGAAATGTTATGATAATTTCCACAAAGCTGTCCCCTTACATTACCTTAAGTGAATTCCCCTATGTGCACTTTGCTGAAAAGAGCCTCCTCAGCTTAACAGTCTTTTAAAAATAGTATGCAAAATGCCTTACGTGACATTTTGCAGATCCAGGGTAATGAAGTGAAATAAATAAGAGCAGCACATGGCTAATCTGCATAAGACAGAGAGGAAACTCCCTTGGTGGGTGAGAGATGGTGGACTGCCTTCTGATTGGCTTCAGGGGAGGATTGGGGGGGAATTCTTTACAGTCACACAGTCAAACTTGTGTGGCATGCCAGACAGTGTAGCCACACGCTCACATCCTCTCAGGCTGAGCTCAAACTTACTTGAGTACAAAAATCAAAAAGGGGTTCATCATCAGTCTATTTTGTATCTAGGGAGCATCAAGGATAACTGATAAGACATGCGAACAAATGTGGTGACTAACAGCACAGCGGATAGTAAACCACTTGTTTGTGGCTTTTATTTGGCATAGAAACAAACAACAAATTGCACTATGGCTTTAATATCCTCCAATTACCCAGGCAAACCTGTTTTGCCCAGCAGAATAGTATTCACCAGGACTGGTTCTGAAAGTCATATTAACCCATGCATAAACAGACAACTGTTTTTTTTTTCTTTCCCCCTCAGCAGTATTTTACAAAAGAGAACATAAAAATGTAAATCCACACATTCATGTAGCAGGCTCTCCAACACCACATGTGTTTTTGGTAGAGAGAATTGGAGCCAAACCGAGGATTGAGCAGTAATACCTCTGGTGACCTGGTGATGAGTTAATGCCATGTGTTGTTATCAGCAACTGTTGCCTTGCATCACATGTAATTATAAATGGCCATGAGCACCGGATGAGGAGCCAATCAGATTTCAGCTAGCATGTCAACCCAAGACCAACTATCTCCTGGCTTTGACAGCAGGATTTTTACCTCCACAATTCAAATCCCAGTGCAAACTGCAAACTGCAGGCACTCACTCATATGGCCGAGTCGACTGTTTACAGGCAGCGTGCTTGTGGAACCCACAGACCTTTCCGCACACACGGTACCATTTGATTAACATTAAAGGTCAAATTTAAATCTTTTACGTCCTTCATGTCATCTAACAGAACAGTTTTAAACTGGACGAATATAAGTCACCTAACCAACCGGGGAGGCTCATTCCACACGCAACGCACTCCCTCCGTCATGCACACAAAATTATAGCATATTGGACATGGAAAAAATTATATCTTATGAGCAACTATAACAAACCAAACTCCGAGAACACGTTTGTTTATACAATCGCACAATACTAACACGTTTAAAACACATCACTTCGTCAGTATAACTCGTATTGCGCGTGAGAAATCTATCGAAGCTCTAACGAGCCGTTGCTCTCTGGTGTGCATTTCGCCCCTTTACAAAGTCGGGCCTTCGTGGCTCCCTGAACGTCCTTTACGTTACATCGTTTCAACCACTTCTATCGTCCCCTAAACTGCTCTCCAGCATTGCCTCGCGTCTAGCTACCCGTACAGAACACAATATGTATTAGACGGCCTGGTGCAAGTTAAAGGAAAAACACACACACGAGAGGCAGCCATTTTAGAGTCTTTGCGAACTAGTATCAGACAATGGCTGGCCTGCTACGTTGTGAACTAGTTAGGAGGAGGGAAGGAGACGTGATAAAGCCCACATCATGTTCCTGTTATATGTGATTTTACCTGGTTTCTAACTAGCGGCTGCCCGGCACTTCCCGGGCTCATAGGCGACGGGTGATGGCTTCTTTGTTGCCAAGCCGGATTGCTCCCTCCATACTGTCCGCTAGTGCCCATGTCTGCTGGTCCCTTGCTAGCTCCTTCTTGGCTAGTGAATTCGCTAGACGGGTAGTTTGAGTATCCCCGCGTAGAGCTGGGGGAGGTGAGGAGCTTGTTGAGTGTCGGTGTGGATGTAGGTTGAGGGTTTCCAATGTTATATCTCTGGTTATTGTAAGATCCAGCCATCGCTGTAGGTCCTCCCGCTGGTGGCTGCTGCTTAGCTGGCTGCCCCCCAGCTGTCGGCGCCTGTGTACTGCGAGGGGAGTTTATTGCGTATGCTTGGCCGCTATAAGGAGTCCTGTTCGGGAATGGATTGTAATTGTTAAACTGATGGTTTGAGAAGCCATGCTCATGTGAATTAGGCTGATACGGGTCCATAATGTTGCTCGACTGCACGACCGGACCCGCAGCAGCTGCCATGCCAGGGCTTTGTTGTCCGCCATGTTGATGAAAAGGGGCCCGACTGTAGTGCTGACTGTATCCGTACGAAGGTGGAGGGAAAGCGGGGCCGTGGTGATGCACCAAACCGGGGTGGTTATTTCCCTCTGGTCCAACAGAGTCATTCTGGTTATTATTGTTAGCCCTGGGTGGGTTCCCATTCCCGTTCTTCATCTCAGGTTCCCCTCCTCCCCCTGCATTTCCACCGTCGGTGCCGTCCTGCAGATCCCCCCGGCCCGGCGATCCGCTGTCCAACCCGGTCTGCTTTTTGTCTGACTGCTTCTCCCCAGTTACCGACTCCTCCTTGGGGTCTCGATCCGGCTTTTTGAGTTCGGAAGGCGGGCTAGTGTTCAGAGTGGCGGCGCTGGCGACCTGAGCGGCCATGATATACCCCCCCACCTCTCTCCCTCTCTCGGCGAGTCAGTCACAATCAAAAGCTAGCATTGAATATGAATAATTGTTTATAACCATTTATCCTTATGCCGATTCATCCCCACCCCTTGAACCGGACTGAATCCGGCAGCCACCCCCTGGTTCCGGTTCCGTAAATGGGTTAAAGAGATGATGGAGGTTCCATACAATGCGTAAAAAAGCGACAGAAATTGTTGTGGGAGTTGTGTTACTGAGCCCGGGTAGAGGCAGGGAGCGAACCCAACCAACACGAGGCTTCGTTAGATACAGCCATTTTACTGACCCGCACGGCTGCCTGCAAAACACGAGCTGGAGCACATCCAGTGCGGACGGGACTCACAACATCACATTGTGTTTTCTCCCCTTTTGGTGGAATATTTCATCCACATGAAGAGAAGTTTGATGTTCACACAGCTCTTACATGTGTTGTCAACATTTGACGAACAATCAACTTTAAATAAACCAACTACGAGGCTGTGCATTACAAATCCTTATGCATGGATTTAACGTGTGAGCTGTGTGTGGGTGTGGGTGAGGGGGGCTGGCTGGGGTAATTCATGACATATGTACATTGTATAGTGTGTGTTTGTTGGCATGGATGTTAATAGCCACAGTTGCACATATAAAGAGCGGCGCATTGCAAGATGATAATTAAATGAAAGGTGGAGACTATGTGCTGTGGGAGTTCATTAAAATGCTAGGCTGCTACATCTGCCATCTATAAATCAATTCAGCTAAAAAAAATCTACCTGCGTGTACTGGTAGTCATTTCCCACCAGTCATTCTCAGAGCTATTTAGGCAAGCAAAGGCAACACACAGAGCAGAAGGAGGAAGCCTTGCAGCAAAAGAGACTACCAATGCACATTCCCTCTCTTTTCCCTCCCTCCCCTGCCTGCTCTGCTCTCCTCTACCACCCCCTCTCCTCTCTTTCTGTCTCTCACTCCGGCAGAAACACTCCTCTGCTGAGTGTGGGGGGATGGGCGCAGGCTCCAGCTCACTCTCGCGCGCTCTCTCTCTCGCCCCTATAACATTGAACTACGCCGTGCAAAAACAGACCTTATCTAGCAGACAGAGAGGTGCACGGAGTGTTTCAAAGTCTCCTAACAATTACAAAATTGGAGCATTTACCCCCACCTCTCAGTTAAATGAAGCAGATATTTTGGCATCCACAAAACGCAAAGGGTGTGTGCACATCATTGAGCAGGCGTGGGATGGTAATGAGAAGTGTGTGTGTGTGTGTGTGTGTGTGTGTGTGTGTGTGTGTGTGTGTCCTTGCGTGTGTGTAAGGCTGAGTTTCTGGTTAAAGGCATGACAGGCTAAAACAGAAATGTCTCTAAGGTGTTTTATAGTTGGATTGGGTATTGATTGATAATCAGGTTTAGACTTTCAGTCGTTTTTTCTCACTGTTGACACACGTACAGAAACCGTTTTCCCCTCTATCTCTCTCTCTTTCCCTCGCTCTTTCATAAGCACACACACTCACGCGCGCGCGCACACACACACACACCGTCCTCTAGGGGGCTTAAGGGGAAAAAAAAGGCAGGAAGTACCAGTGAGAAGGCATACTTGATCACATGCACAAACATCGGAGCACAATTTAACATTCTGCCTGACACACCCCCCTAATGCACGGGGGGCATAGAGGTTTGTAGGCGAGAAGCTGTCCACGTATAATTACACAGCCACATCATACCGTGCAGGGTTGCTGTAATTACCCACATCAATGCGAGCTCGCAAAGTGGATCACGAATTATTTTAGTCTGACTACAATGATGCATGACAAATGTATGCACGCATACCGGGCCTCAATTTTTAAAGATGTGTGTGTGTATGTGTGTGCATGTAGATTGGCCTAAAGAAAGGTGGTTTCATTTGTAACTGCTCTTCACACTATTGTAAGAGTACAACAGCAGCACTGGAAAGAGTGATCTCAAAGTAGAAAGAGACTTTTCGACGGACACAGGGTCTTCCATCCCAGAGACCAGACACAGGGCCAGTTGTGCAGAAACACAGATTTAATGTGGCTTCCTCTCCCCGCCTGACTTAATTTTTCTGCTCTGGCTGCTGGGAAAACCCGGAGCAGAGAGTTGTGGACACGAGAAGAGGATCTGCAAGCAGATGTGCTGCTACCTGCTGGTCAAGAACGGAAGGACACGAACCCTTTGCCCGGAACCTGATGTATTTCAGTCCACTTATCTTTTTGACTAATTAACTTTGTGAGATTATTATTAAATTTGCCAGCGACTGTGTAAAATGTTCAGGATAACTCACGTTTCATATTTTGCCGCATGTGCACAGCAATTCTTGCTTCAACAGAAAGATCAGAAAATTATTATTGCAAAAAAAATTGAAAATATGATTATTATGAATGTATTTCCATACCAATTCAAATATTCAACACTAATTTGATTACAAATATAACTGCCTAGTTAATTTACGGAACAGAACTGATGTATTTAATATTTATCCCCTCAAAACAAAGCTACACTTGTTGATGATCAGCTGTCAAAAGACTGTTTAACTTCGTAAGGATGGTTAACATACGACCTTCACAGATTTTGTGAGCCGAGGAGCCAGGCAGACCACTTGTTCGGTCAAGCAAGCTGTGGATGATGGAGGGCACTGCCTCACGCCATGAAAGTATAATAGTCGGTTCTATATATCTGTCGGACATCCTTATGTCTTATTTGCACTATGTTGCCTGTTACTTGTCCTGTCGTTGTCCTTTGTTTTTGTTGCACCGTGGTTTGAGTGAGGAACGTAATTTCATCCCTATGTATGTCTTGACATTTATAGGTGTGACAATAAAGAATCTTGAATCTTGAATCTTAATGTTCCTTACATTTTCATACATGAACCTATGTATTGTAAAGATTTCAGTCATGCACTGCAATCTACAAATAAGTAGCAAATAAATCTGGTATTTCGGTTATTCAGAGTGAATATAACTTGCTGACTGGTTGATGCTGAGCAGGGAAAACTAACCTAAATGGTTTCAATCAAGAAGAAACTGGAATCATCACATATGTTTTAATAAAATTTATTGACTTATAAAGTACGACTAATCCCATTAATCCCTGGGATTTTTATGAGGTGCGGTGCACAGATGAACCCAAATTCAGTTCCTGTGTGTCGACTGCTGTTGTAGGAAGTCTCAGTGATGGAAGATGTCAGCACTTCCCTGATATACTGGCGTGCTAAAATAAACAACCAGTTATTTGGGCTTATCAATTCATAGGTTCATCATTTCCTCTTCCACAGACTTTCCACTGGTTTCAACATAACGCTCATCAACTCCGAGAGTGCTGGAAGGTGAAGAAAGGTTAAAGAATATAAATAAAACATTTAATGTTTCAAGATTTAAGTTTTGCTGCTATTCTAAAAACCAGAGCATTTAGCTTTTTCAACCAGTCACGTTAATCTTCAATTTGATTCTAAACTCTGATGAGTCATAGTGAGTCACCGGAGGGATTAGGAAAGGATACGAGTCAAACTGGAAGTCTGCACCCACAGCAGCTGACATCATGGCCTGCAGATTCCTCTCCTCCAGGTCTCCAAAGCAATAACCATTGGCCTTGTCTACTGCCCGTAACACTTGAATCATGCTGTCTTTGTCCTGCCGACAGAGGAAAAGAGTTGGATCAGAGGGGCTTTCCTCGTACAAATACCAAGTGCTAAAACACAGTTTGGAGATAGTTTCCTTGTCATGTTACATCCACAAGAGAGAACTCATGTCCACGGATGACGCAATTTATTCAAGTTTTATTCACATTGTGTCATTTCATTTCAATGAAAGAACTGCAAGTAACATTGGCTAACATAATGTTAACTTGCTACCTTTTCTTTAGATGAGCTCACTACAGATATTGGAGCTAACATTAGTGCCGAGTGGTCTCTGGATCAGATCAGTGCCCACAAAGAAGTAACAACTGGGAGCATGCGGACGGCCTACTCCTTTTAACAGTCCGAACTATCTTGAGTGTTACATTCCACCTGCTAAAAAGTAGATCGAGTAGTTGGAAGGATGAAATATATGTGGTGAGTTTGAGTAATTTTAAGATGAAGAGCTATTTTGGCCAAGGTGAGTGAATGTTGAACATGTTCAGGACAGTTCTGGTCAAAAACCCCTTTACAAAACATGGCACATTGATTTAGTAGGAATACATTTGCGTTAGCTTAAAACGTGAAATGAAAGGAGTATTCAATGTAGTAATGATGAAGATACCTGTACATTGAGAGACACAAAGGAGACGAGGCTGTAATCTTGAATGACCTCTGCCAACTTTACATTTAGATGATGGAATTTTTTAAAGAATGGATCTGCAGCCAGGTGATCGACCAGATATGTAAGGTCCATAACCTCCGTGTAGAAGTCAAGGTTGAATGCTGTCCCGGAACAGATATTTAAAAAGAAACAAAAGTTAATATGATAGATACATTTAGGGGTAAAATTCATCACTTTATACATACTAAATAAAAGGAATTAAAGGTGCAGTTGAGAGAAATCATCTGTCCTTCTCCTTGGTACTAATTTTGGGAGTGTTCATATTTGCTTTTCTTTGAAGTAAGTCCAACAACCCTTATCTTACCTAGTTTGCCATACTGCTCAATCAAGTCCATCTTGGAGAGGACGTTGACATGAGGGAGTTCCACATGCAGCATGGTGGACAGGGAAGTGCACAGCACAGAGATGAACTTGGCTGGGTCAGCACAGTAATGAGAGTCCACAAGGTGCACTGATGCCAGCTAAACGTATGGAGAAAGTTATGGCGGTCATCAGAGAAACAAAGACAGTAAATAATATATATTCTTACTTTCATATATTGAAACATCATGCATGGTGAAAACTCAGCATCAGTGCTCAGATGGAATCTCTCACCCGGAAATTCCACTTGGCCAGCTGTGAAAAAATATTTTTCAGTGAACTCTGGTGTGTGTAGAGCTCCACCTGTCCAGGACAGTCGAACAGGAAGTAAGAGTCACTGTACTTTTTCAGCTTGTTTTCTAGCCAGTCCAGATTGGCTTCAACATACTCCATACAGTAGAGGAGCCCACCGTTTGGACCCAGCTTCAAGCCGTCCATGACGTCATCCAACGTGACGAGCTCCGAGATATCTACCTCACAGGTGTATGGTAGTCCTTCATTGGCTGGGTCCATGTTCACCACAACCACCTTACGACCAAGGTGAGTCATGAACTCCTGCATCGCTCTGCAGTAAGTGGTTTTACCTGAGCCCGGGGGTCCGATCACCACCTGGCCGAAACGTAGAGAGGGGGTTTCTTCTGCGTGGCTGGACATATTGTCAATCTGTGGACGTTCACATTAGATGGGGCCAAATGTTTTGTCCTTCCCGGGCAATCAGCATCCAATTGAGATGTTTCCTGACAGGAGCACACAGGTCCCGGATACGTTTGTTATATTCTCTTCTTTTAACTAGAAAACAAATGCTTGTGGAAGTTTGGTAAAATGGAGTGACCACTAAGTTGGCTTCCGCACAGACAAGTTAACATCTGCGTAGTGCGCTTGCTTCCGTTTGTTAGTTGAAACTGTACGTGGGACAAAAGAATAATCTTGCTAATGATATCTACGAGTTCAGTTACGATAAGATGAGACGATAAGACCAGCAACTCAGTTTTCTCTTTAATCATCACCTGCCGCCTTTTTGTTTGCATGCGACCACAGATGCTAGCTTTCAGGTTGTTATCCTAAAGTACTTCCGGGTAATCTTATTGCAGTGTCAAAATAAAGGTATTTTGTTAAGCGCATGGACCAGCGCATCTCAGATAGGATACTTTGGAATGGGCAGGAATTACACGAGTTTTTAAATTTAAAAATGACTTGCATATTTACCATAATAATTGTACCACATTAGTACAATATAATTTAATAAAATTGAATATACTGCGTAATAATATAATATAATATTCCTATTTCAATGCAATGTTTAACTGTTCTTAACTGCTTATCTGCAATGACTCTGATCAAAACAGAGGTAAGAAACACACTTCTTGGAATAAGTGTCATCACTGCAGTAATGTCACTGCCACTAATAACAAAGATCCTCATTGATTCACAAAAACCATGTTTCTAATTTACATCCAACTTTTCTAAAAACACGCAATTAAAGGCAATTAATATTCTATCCAAGTGTTACTGCATGATGACAAAAAATTATTTCCTCTAAATATATAAATGGATTCCGAATATTTTAAAAGTCGCATTTAAAAGCTTTCACTTACAAAATTGTTAAGTTAGACAAGACATGATGGCATGTTTTCCTATTAAAATGCTTTGTGCTGTTCATTGGGTGCATTACAGACATTTGAAAAATAGAATAGCCCTGTTTCTCTACTTAAAATATTATTTCAGCTAAGCTCCAACCCTTCCATCTCATCAACAGAACTGTTGAAGTCCATACAATTGCAAGCATATGTGAAGCATTCATCAAGGAAAACATGTTTTTTGTGTCAACATGACTACGTCTAATATAAGTATATTAAACTACGGTAATATATCAAGTAAAAAGTCAAAACTAAAAAGAGAGGAATCAATAGTTTGCAAAATCCAATCCTTTAATAACAAAACCAGACATTAAAAAAATGAAAAATACATATACAAAATAAAAATTGAAGTCATTTTCGTGGTCCAATGCTGCCACCTGGCTGCCAGCCTCTGTACTTCATACTGGTGTTTGGTTGACGTCGAAGCAAGGTGTCACCTTCATCTATGTCTTTTGGTTTATCGTAAACTGTAGATATATGAAAATCGGTCCTGGCCTTTTTTCCAGGGTGTAAGAGTAACTTTCTTCCGTGATATCTGCAAAATAAATAAAGAAATATGATACAATTTGGAAAGCGCTCTAATAATGTAAATCGTCTTGCGTTCAAAAAAATGTATTAACAGTTTTATTTACATGTTTATACTCACCCAAACCCCCGTTTGCAGTTTGGATGTTGGCCCTCACTTTCCAGAGCCTCAGGAATCCCAATTTGACTGTTGCCCAACCCGTCACCGTCTTTCCAGCCCTGCTTCTCCATGAAACGACGGCCAAAACCCTAAAGCAAGAATGTATATGAAATAAACCGCTTGTTTTGACTGATGTTCAAAACATGCGGTAATAATATGGACTGTGGCAACCTCCCTACCTTAGTGAACCTCTCAAAGCTGCCAATAGTCTGACTATGTCCCGATCCATCTTTAAGACCCTCCCTCAGCCTCTTTTCATATCGCATTCGGACATAGTCACGGGCATCCATGTCACCTCCATCTAAGACAGGGAGAGCTCAATTGAAGAAAATCTGACAGAAGTAATATAGCAGGTTTTCAAATTTGGTCAACCAAGGTCGTCACTTGTGAAGTTACTCACGATACCTTTATCATAGTAAACACTCATGTCGACATCCCAATCGTCCGTCGTTTGTTCATCAAAATCTAAAATAAGAATGAAAAGAGACATTAATGGGAGCAATATTTGACAACACATACACTCTTTACATAAATTACTAGTATTACAAGCTGGTGATGTTCATTTGAGCTGTCTCACTATCTATTCAGATCTAATAAAACAAGCAGTCAATGACATGCCGTCACTGCAAGTCCAGAGAGGAATTCAGTGTCTAATTTATCAACACAAAACAATTATTGTATCAGATTTCACACAAAATTCTGTCTGAAATTCTCAACAACGCCAGCTGAAAAGTTGACATCTCATTACCATGCATACCAGTGTGTCAACATCAATTAGATATCTGAATACATGTATGACATGCTAATAACAGTATTTCTAAACACCAAAGGGCCTGGGAAAATGTGTAAAACTGCATGATTATTGTTTTTGTTACCTCCTTCCTCTTCCTGCCAATACTGGGCGTCAGTGTAGAATACCAAACCGGAGCCCCCCTTCTCCCACTTCAGCTCAATTTCTTCTTCATACAGCCTCTCTTTGCTTCGCTCTTGGCTTGTTACATCTTCATGCAAAGCCTCATGGCGCTCCCACTCCTCACACCAGTCATCATCCTACAACCAACAAGATAAATGTTTGGCAAACTGTACTTGCAGGGTTGAATATGACAATTCAGCCAGCCATGTACCAAATGGCAACACATATTGACCATATCAATGTATTTAAATTCAGGATACTTATGGGTGGATTTAAACCTACATCATCTGCATTTGACTGTTCATCTTCCTCTTCTTCATTCTGTGGATCATCGGTCTCTGTTGTTTCAGTGTTTGCAGGGAACTGCCTCTTTCCTGAGGATGGTGCAGCCAAAGTGCCTGGCCCTGATATTTCATGCCCAGCAGCTGTTAATATAGTGTCCTCTGTGGCTGGAAGTGTCCAGCTGTCCTGATACTGAAAAGGCACGTTGCCATAACGACGGTTGGAGCTGGTCTTGGGGAAAATGAGGCCCAATTTCCGGATGAGGCGAGGAGGCAGACGGCAGGACTGGATGAGCTGGAGGAACACTTTCACTGGTGTGCCAACATTTCCATTCGCCATCAGAGCAGGTGGTTTCAGCTCAGATAAGCTTTTTAGGTCTGAGTCTGTAAATCGCTCCGTTAAGGACATGCGGTGTCGCTGCTGAAACTTCGTCTTATAAGGGAATATCTCCTCATCTGAAATAAAATTGTAGAGGTCAGAACTTTTCACTATTTTGAAAAGTGATGTTACATGACAAACTTCAACTAAACAAGACAATGTTAAAATCAAAGAAGCAGCAGCTCTCTAGTATGTGTTAAACTAAAGTGTCCTAAATTTTCCAGCCTGACGATGCTCCAACCATAGCCACAGAAGAGATGGGAATTTGATACGATTTTAATATAGAGTTCATTGTCAATTCTGTTTTTTGGTCTGATTTTGTTTAGATTCCTGGTAAATTTTTCCAGTTTTTAGCATCAATAGAATATTAGCATCTTTCCCTTTCAATTCTATTTTCTTAGTCAAATAAAAGCATTGCAGGAACGCTCGTCGAACAAGTAAATGCGTGATTTAACTCACAGATGGACGAAGTACTGATCGCCTGTACTTAACTGAAAGCCAAGCTTCCAAAGTATTACCTTCTCATCATAGAATTAGCTTGAGTAATATCACTTTGAGCTCTCAAATGTATTCAAGTACAAAAAGCTTAAGTACAATTTGCTTGGAACCTCGACATCTTAAAGGCCATTTGAGATGATGATTTACATTGAGAACATTTAAGAAATAAGATAATAGTAAAGTGGCATTGTATTAGTGTGTAATTACCATATTGTAAAACGTTGTCGATATATTTATAGCATATCCAAATGCTTGGACGTTAAATACTTGGTGAGGATGATTTGAGGTGAGGGGTAATACTTTATAATGCATCCATGAGATAATAGATGACTTCTCATTTCAAGTGTAATATACAATTGGGATACACATACACAAAATAGTACCCAAGCTAAGTAACGAAGTCTTCTAGTCAATCACTGTAAGTAAGTGATGCTAGTCTACTAACCGTTGAGTTGTGAAACTTTGACTCTTTTGACAACACAACGTCTGGCCAACCAGTTGCCCTTGGAGTCGATCCAGTGATTCCCTGCGTACATCTTGATGAATCTGTCAGCTTCTTTGACATGAACCGAGACGACACAACAGCACGATTTCACCACCCGCGTCTTCTCCGAGCTGCTGTTTTTCGCTAATGTTACTTGGTCGGTATCTCGGGGTTCGGAGCTGCCCTCGTCACCGTCTTCACACACCGGAATCTGCCTCTCAGTCTCCCTGAGAACCTCTGGCCGATGACGGTAATGAAAACATTGAAATCCGCCGCATTCTATAAACTGACTGAAATAGTTTCGGAGGTCGGCTGAGCGAAAAGCAACAGGAATGTTGCTAATGACTAAATACACAACAGATTCCGCTTCACAGTCCGCCATAACTGTTTACTCTTAGCATGTAGCTAGCTGTTAGTATGAGATATGGCGGACGGGTTTCCAAAACAGCAACGCAATTGTGACCGTGTGCGTAATGACGTCCACAAATGACGTAATATCCGCTTACACTGTTCAAGTTACCTGTGTTGTGTTTAAATCCCACCTGAACACATTAAAGAACTGCATTAACTCCAAAGCTGTGAAAACTAAAACAAAAAAACGTTATGGTGGTGCTATTAAAATCTTTTTTAAACAGCTCAATATGCTACATCGTTATTATTTCCATTCATTGTTGATATTACATATGGATATGAAAGAAATGGAGAAATGACAAAAAAACATTAATCTCTTTCTTAATGATACCAAAGAAAGTTCTTGAGTTAAGATTTACAATCAAAAATAGCAAGGACCCTAACATTTTTTTAATTATTGACTGAAACGGTACCCTCCATGATCAATTGAGCAATTGTTTATTTCTACAATTTTATAATTTAATTATGTGTTAACTGGCATCTTCTTTTCATTCCTTTACACACTAATATGTTATGCGTTTCGAATTTGCTTTCCATAATGATAAAAAGTATATATTCAGGTTAGGTGCCCCCATACTGATATGATGTTTAAAATAACTTTTGGGCATAGCTGTCTAATTCCATCTTATTTTCGTATTTTGATTTCATTGTATTTTTCCCCCCATTTTGTACAGGGGAAACAAAGACATCTTCATCATTTAAAGTCTTTTAGCCCTTCATCACACTATCATTGTATAAAAGAATCTGTACATCTTGACTGCATTTAAAATTCAATTTTAAAGGTAACAGACATCTATCTACTGGTGTTGTAAACCTGATTAAATGAAATAGGCAAAATGTGAGGCCTTTTAAACTGTTTTTTTAATGTTTATTTTTCTACCTTTTCCGGAGAGACAACCAAGAAATGTATTCAGTCGGAGTTCATTAACCCAGAGTTTAACTTTTCTTTTGGCCTTCACCTCAGCTTTATCAGTGTGTTTTGATAGTAATGGGCAGTAAAACTATTCTCAGTCGTCTGGACCCTGACATCACTCTACACATCATATTACACTCCTTTTGTGCATTAGTCATAGCCAATGTGGCTTCTAGAAGTCTTTACTCCTCCTCAATAGTATTAAACATATTTGGGAACCCCACAAACAAAAAATACAAAACGTAAAGGTTTCGCAGGTACGTACACACAAAGGTGGTCTTACCAACAAATTTATAATAAAGACAATCAAAAACGTTGCTCTTATTAGATCAGGGTTTGTATAAAGGATTAAAATTTCCAAACAATAATAACTCTTACATATGTGAATAACGTTTTATGGATAGAAACAAAAATATAAAAAGTAAATGGAAATAATAGAGACAGGATAAGGAGAAACCTTTCCACAGAAATACAAAAGTACTGTAACAGCTCGTCAATTATGCTCAAGGATTTGATGATCAGAGGAATTTTTATAAAATGAAGTTTCAGCTCCAAGCTGCACCGAACTGATCATATTTTCACGTCATATAATACACATGTGAGTCATTTATGAAAAAAGCAACATCATCAAGAGGAGCACATGTTATAATACTCAGTTACTGTCCAATGAAGGTGCTTATAAGCATTGATGTGTGAGACCTTCACACTTTTGATAACACAATGTCTGAATAGAAAAACACTGTGACACCTCGTCACAAATATCCTGCATCATTATATTGGCTGTGTTGGAGAGTAAAGATTTTATAATTGTTAAATGTACTACTAATTATTTTTTTTGAAATATGTTATCTAATATAAGTATTTGCTAAAAACACAATTTTCTTAATTAAATGTTGATGTTTAATTGCTCAAATAAAATATATGATTACTTGTATTCTGAGAGTGGCTTTACAGTTACAATGCATGAAAATGTATATGTATCCTAAGATAGTTTTTTCCTGCCCCACTGGGGAATAATAACTCCCCTTTTGCTTGATGGCCTTGTGAAATCAGGCAAATGCCCCTCTGCTGCATTAACATTCGGTCAAGGTCATGTGTCATGTTCCAGGCGAGCTGTTTCATCATGCACACACATGAAATTGTGGCTATGAGAGTTCATTGACCTTAGTAAACTAAAACCAGGACATGAGGAAAGCGTTGCTTCCATCAAAATCTATTTTAATCAATTCATCATATTTACTTGAGTTAGTACAGTCTGATCTTTATAGTGATATTATCCTTTTCTTCTTTTTTTTTTGGTTTGAAGGTACAGTATTTTAGATAAAAACATCCTTCAAGTGCCAGCCATGACATAATGCTTCCGACAGGGGCATTTTCATTTCCTTGACAAAACTCAGCAGTTGATATACTCATAAGGATTTGTATTAACTTTTACTGTCTTGGAGCAGATAAGAGTCTGTCCTCCGTGTCCGTCTCTGCCTGCTCCTAACCTCTATAAACACGAGCCTTATCACAAGCATTTACAACTAGCAGCATGCTTCATGAGGTATGAGAGTCGCTGAGGGCATTATGGGGCACTTTACAAAAAGAAGCCCATTCTTAAAGTGAATTTTTAACCCATTATGATTTAGCTCCTGTGTGTGCAGACATTTGTGACGTCCCGAATGAATAGTCTTTGTGTGTTGTAATGAGATTTCTAGTCTATAACTCTGGAGAATTCTTTGGAAGAAAGAAAAATAACTAAAGATGAAGTAAACAAATGTTTGGTGACTGATGCTGTCAGTTGTGTTTGGCTTTAAATGCCTTAATTGCAGTCATTGACTTTATGCATGACCTTGACTCCACTGCACACGGTTTATATCTCCCCTCTGAACATCCATCCTACAATAGTTTCAGTCTTCTTCCAAAAGAGTATAATTCGGATATTGTTACCTGTGAAATAACTGTAATATTATGCAGTGTGGTAGAGGGATTTAAAGGGGTCCATGGTGCTGATTGTCCGGAAGGAAGGAGCGGTTCATTGATATTGAGCTATTTGTTTATTTGTGGCAATAATAAAGTAATTTACTTATCAGTCTCATACCTCCGTGTCAGGCACCGGGAAGATAAGAAATTAGGGTAAGCTCCATTTAATGATAACAGGAACATTGTACCGACTGATACACGCGACATGAACTAAAACACCTTGGAATTTATCCACAAACTAATTTATCACAAAAATGGGTGCAACTTCATTTGTATTTTAAAATTTGTTAATTTTTAAATATTGGTTTAATGGTAACAATGGCAAACACATATTATGGAAGTAAACAACCCCCTAACAAGTAAGGATGGCTTTATACACCTATTTTCTTGTCCGATACAATAAAGATATCATCACCGATCCACTATCACCTTCGATTTTCTTAAACAAGCATTAAATGATGCATTTGTATGGATGCACTCTGCTTAACGCACTTGTTGAAAGGATGTAACATGAACCAAGAAAGAAACCATTAAATTATGGGGCAGATTTATTTATCATGGTGAAAAACTGCATTTTTCTACATTAGCATCGGAGGAGGTCTGCTCTCTGACTGCCTGCCTGTCAACAAGATTACATAAAAAACTAGCCACTTCTCAGCGGAGACGTTGTTATTTACAAAGAAGAAAGTTGCCTGTAGCTGGTGCCCGACTAATGAGAGACAATCCTGACATGCATCTGTTGTGTTCATTCGGTGCAGAACATTCAGTCCACTTGGAGGCTTTGTTCAAGATAACAAAAGTAAAAAAAACATACAGTAAATCACATTCAGCCTCTCCTCAGTCTCTTCTCACAGTTACACTTTCAGAATGAGCTTCGAAATAGATCAACAGTCTGCTAAATGTTAATAGCCGAACTCACAACCATTGTCTTTCAGTTATGTGTATGTATGGTGGTTTTGTCGGACGGCATCGTAGTTTGAAATATAAATGTGCAGAGCAGAAGCTTGAAAGGGATTGATGGTGAACATGTAGTTTAAACGGGCCACAGTTTAGTTCTTAGCAAAGTCACAAATCAAGTTTGGCATATTGCTAATACTTTAGCAAGTATATCCAGATAGATAGATAGATAGATAGATAGATAGATAGATAGATAGATAGATAGATAGATAGATAGATAGATAGATAGATAGATAGATAGATAGATAGATAGATAGATATGTGCACATGTAGCTCGCACCTCAATTACAAATGAAGAAGCTATACAGTGTGTATTATAACTAAAATAAATATAAGTATGTTTTGATTGTATGCTGAATAGGATGAATTTACAAAGAAATTCCTGACATGAGGACTTCACTTCTAAGTCAATGCCCTCTCTCTGCTGGCCTCTGTCCAGCTCTCCAGGTGTGAGCTGGCACTGTGCAGGGACACAGTGCGGAGGCTGATTACCTAGTAGTCCTTGGTAGCTTGGTACTGCCTGGGTTAATGACACCGGCTAAGAGATAAGGCCCAACCCTCTTGATACCCAGACGTAACTCCGCCAGCTCCTTTCATTGAGAAAAAAAACTTATCGGTTTGTCACCTGGCAGAGCACACGGTTGTTTTTCACTGAGTGTATTGACATGTCAAGGTCCACTTAGCAGGGAGGGTTGGCCTTATAAATACTGAGACACTGGAGGTAACAGCACCGGTGCTCACAAGCTCCTGACCTCTGTACAAAATGGATAACAGATGTCATTGCTCAGTCAACAGCGAAAGGCTTTTGAATCCTATTCTCTACAACATCCTCAGCCAAATAGATCACAGCGAACCGAGTCAAAACTACTTTAACTACAACTCAGTACCTCATCGATGCAACTGTGAGCTGCGACGCACAGTGTGCTTGAAAAGGCCCGCTGAGATTTGCAAAGCAGCTTCAGCAGTTCTGGTTAAAACCGTCCATTTCGTGAAGAACCTACCAGCTTTTAACCAGCTTCCACCAAATGACCAGTTCTTACTTCTCAAAAGCTGCTGGGCACCACTCTTCATTTTGGGTCTGGCCCAGGAGCATCTTGACTTTGAGGTGACGGACGTCCCTGCTGACAGTATGCTGAAAAAGATTCTTCTGCACCGCCAGGGGAGCCCTGAGATAGAGAGGGAGCAGCCCACCTTGGCCGGTGTCAGCAGACTGAAGTCCTGCCTCAAAAAGTTTTGGAGTTTGGATTTGAGTCCAAAGGAGTATGCATACCTCAAAGGGACGACGATATTTAATCCAGGTATGTAATAGCCTAATGTCGCCACATTCAATAAAATGACGTGTAAATACTTTACTTTCAAACTGGTAACATTTTGGTAACTGCTTGAAAACTGCATCGCATATAACACCACTAATTTCCTGTTTTTGCATTCAATAGACGTCCCAGAACTAAAGACGGCCCTCTTTGTTGAGGAGCTGCAGCAGGAGGCTCAGCACGCACTGAGCGAGGTCGTCCAGCTCCTTCACCCGGGCCAGCAGGAGCGCTTCGCTCGAATTCTCCTCACAGCCTCCATGCTGCAGAGCATCACACCCAGCCTCATCACTGAACTGTTATTTCGGCCCGTGATCGGCCAGGCTGACCTGCTGGAAGTGCTGGTCGACATGCTCTTCTTCCGGTAGAGGACGACCTCTGGCAGAAATTGACTAACAGTATTTTATTGACCTGAAACAACTTCTCATGAAATGAAGGAATTCCTGACAGTGGACCTCAAATGAACACTTACAGTAGACAACTTAAACAATGTGAGTTAATAAAAACAGTCATGCATTGTAATCTTGAGCAAAATTATTATATATATATATTTACATTGAAAGTCACTTTAGCCAGGTCTGGGAAGATGTCATAAGCTGAACGGAAACTGAACGGCTGTGTCTTATACTTCAGCATTGTAAATACCTTTTGTCTGCACTTTTATTTTGAATAAATCTATTTTTGTACTTCAATAGAACTGTGACCCTCTGTCTTGGTTTTGGTCTTGGCCATCTCTTTCTATGTACTGGATATCTAACCTGATACAGCACAGCTCATTTGGCAGATTCATCATTATCAATATGTTACACACCCAAGTTTAGCTTAAGCACATATATTTTAAATTCTTGTAAGGGTACCAGCGTCCACCAAAGACAACATACAGTCAGACGGAACTCCCTGTTAATAATGTTGGAAACTTTTCTGTGTGATAAAGCCGTTAACGTGTGGCGATTTGGGTTTTAAAACTCCTTTTGAAGGAAGACTTTGTAAGGGACAGTAGAAAAATGATTAGATTTGTTTAATCTAATGTTTTTTTTTTATGAAAAAAAGATTTAATGAAGCACCTGCACACACACACACATTTAGGCTTATATATAATTGACAGACAATCTGTTGGATTTTACAGCGGTATGAGCAACTGAAGCTGTTTTATTTGGAAAGTAAAAAGGTCAAAGAGAAAGCTTTAACAACCATCGATAGAATTCTGACTGTCAAAGTGTTGAGCTCTACTCTGTCTGCAGCAGCTCTCTCCGCTCTCCGAACAGCCTTTTTCTTCAGGAAAAACCCTCCTAGTCTAGGATGTCTTCTCCTATTTGACTGGCAGTAGTCATCTGCTTGCACCGTTCATGGATACACCCTGATCTCAAGCCAATATATTCCTAATAAAAATTAAGAAAATAAATGGAGGATTATAGGAACTGTCCACTTAGAAAAAAGCTGACATTTAAAATGTATTAGAACCAACTAGAGACATGATTGGTGTCTTCTGACAAAATGAAAATGCACCTTTGTAACTTAAAATCAAACAAAAAGAAACAAGACTTGTCAATACACTCAGTGAACATATAAATATGTTTATGCTGTGTTCTTTTACGTCCTGTAATAGCTGGTGTTTACACCGAAGTTAGTGGTCAGTGTTGCACATTGGTATTTACTTCACTGGCACATTTATAAAGCTACATTCTCTCACACTGTAGACCTCCTGGTCATATGGAAGCTAAGCTACTTCACATCAACTTAGAGACAGTTGGTGAATTAAATAACTAAACCCCAGATTACTTCTGTTGTGACACTAAATGAAGCGGTTACAGTGTAAACCTCATTTTTCTGCTTGTGGTATTTTGTCTCCCTCTCATGGAAAATACTGGAAGTCACATGTTTACTCAGATTTACTAGAGACAGAAGCCCAAAAAGCAGACTCTCTGTCACATCAGAGTCCTTCGAAAAAAACAAAGGAAAATTCGGTGTGAAAACGTAAGTGGAAGAACTGCTTAAATCAGGTGTCTTAGAAACATGAATAACATTCGATACAAAACAAGCCCTGTTGCTTCGAGCTTGCCTGTGGTATGTTAGTTGTGAAACAGTGAGCATTTACATGACACCCCATACAGGTAAAACAGGAATGTGCTGGTGGGGGCAGAGAGCCAGAGGAAATGGGGTAAGAAGGGACAACTTGACTAAACTACAAACAGAAAAACAAGAACGAAAGCTCAACATTTGACAGAGGACATCTGGAAAATTCTTAACATGCAATTTAATAGGCTTTATTGAGGATTTTTTGTAATCAAGTGATTTTCACATCTTCTCAATGCAAATCTATATAGTTTTAAAAATACTTTTGCTGTGTCGTCCTCTTGATGCCAGTGGACCTATCTGGTCCCTTTGTCAAGATAATGAAGTCTAATGTTGAAAATTACACATTTCATTAAAATGAAGCATGCATATTCCCCCAGTATAAAATAACAGCGTAATTTCTGTATGACTATGCTTGGAGATGTCAGTCAATAAAACAAACTATTTCAAAGAGAATTATCCCCCCCGCTAAATGCAAACTACTTTAAAACAGACGATCATCTAGAGTAAACTTTATAAGTAAATAACAGCTGAGGAGACTCAAAGTGAAAGTGTTGCTGTATATGAGGCTGATTTTCTGCAACGCATCTTCATCGTAAATGACAAAGGCAAACCCAGGATTTCATTTCCTTTTTGTCAGAACCAGCCAAACAAGTTCCTTCTTTTGCTGAGGGCGGAAAAAAACCCTGCTTGGCACAACACGGTGACCTCGGGGAGATGAGCTTGACAACAATAATACAAGAGATAAAGAAGAAAAGTAAGCTGTTAGAAACCCTTGTGAAGAAAAACATCGCAAATAATAAAAGAAAAGCTGCAGCATTATGTAGACGTGTAGATTAACTTGGCTTGTGCAAGAGGTTGACACAAGCTGCAACCATGGAGAACATTTTCTTCAAGAGCTTAAATGTGAACTAGAGGATTTAAACATCCAGATTATACATAAAAAAGGGTTCTCATGAATACACAGAACACAAACAGGCAAGGAGATTTTATTTTGTTAAAAATAAGACTGACCATTTAATAAAAAAAAAAACTGCAGCCAATTGCCACAAATGGTTTAACAACCCAGCGTAACTTAAAAAAAAACATATACATCAAAATATGGCTTAACAGTACAACTCAATCCTTTACGTTTTCAGGTCCACACACGATTCTAAGGAATGAAGTGTCAATAAGTCCATACACACAAAACATGCACAAGGGCTTACATAAACAATCACAGACAAGAATGAGGACGGTTATGTTCCACCATCAGTCTCTATCCTCCGGCCTGACTGCGAAACCTGCCTGGAGTGTATTCATGTGTCTATTTCTTACATGAAAGTCTGATACTACTTGAAGCACTGCACAATTGTATACAACTTTGCATTGTCTCTCCCTGTGATACAAAATACAAACAACTTTGTTTGCTGGAGAGACAAAAGGTCCATGATTACAAAAGACACCCCAATAGCAAACATTAGCAGCACTAATTACAACCGCCCAGGGTAAAAGGCACAGTAACAGCATAAACAATAGCACAAGGATACAATTGTACATCTTGTTGGCGACATCCCATGCCAATATAGGTACTTTGATTCTGTGTTGCACGTCAGAGAATCAGAGGAGCACCTGAAGAGTCCGTTTCAGTGTCATGCTGGTAGGGGGAGTAGGCTGTGGCGCTGCTGGACGAGTACACTGTGAGTGAAAGAACCTTGTTTAATGCACTGATTACAAACCTGTAAAGCTGTGCTATTCATGCAAAGACTAAGACTAAGACTAAGATATAAGATATAAAGTTTAACAAGGAATACCGACACATTCCCAGGCGGAAAGTTGCGCAAACACAATGAGGTGTACCCTCATTCAAAGTCTTGTAACAGGAAACCTCGTCCTTTTACCAGCCTCTTCGCAGATCGACAACAGCAAAAGAGGCTGTTGCACGGTAATCCGTCTGTAACCCAAGTTGTCCGCTAAGATGACATAATAAACCACAGGACATTATGTGGCATATATTTAATGTGGTAGGTGGTGTCGCATGACCGCTGAGCTTGAGGGGAAGAGGCAGGCGGATTGATCAGTGGGTGTAAGGTGGCAGATGAGGGGAGGAGGCAGCTAACAAGCAAGGGATTGTAAACTGGAGAGAAAAAGCAGGAATGCTTTCACTGTTAAAGAATGGTACTTTACTGGAAAACAGAGAGGAGGTGAGAAAATGCCTGCAGCTGCAGCAGGTACAATGGAACGCTGATTCACTGGTTATATGGTTCAAATAACCAGGATCAGTTCGATGAACAGTACTATAACATTATCATCAGCAATGCTTATAAACAGACTGATAATCTAAGTTGCTGACTGATTTAGGGTCTTAACAAAGACAAATACGTCCTTGCGCTGGTTATGTAAAATTCGACATGTACTCACTTCTCCCGCTATAATGTCTCATCTTCCTCGCCAGCTCATCTGACGGTGTCTGCTCCGACACCTTCACTTCTGGAACTGTTGTGGGGGACAAAAGGACAGAATGAACACATGCAGAATTAACATATCTGAACATCACTTTAGATTTATCTGGTCATCTATTGTGTGATAGATTTTAGTAGACAGTGAACCTGTATCAACTTGCCTCAGATGAACGATTGTTATTAGATCACTGCATGAAAACATGCCTTTCGCATTGAGGCTTAAATTATGAGCTAAACAAAAGAGCGGCAGTCTACTGAGTCATTATGAGACACAGGCGGATGTGAAAACAGTCCTCACGTGATGCGTTATAAATAGTTACAAAAGTGTAATGTATTGATTAATGTAAGTTGTAAAAAATGCTGCATAACATGGCAAGAAGTTAATTAAGATCTTACAGTCACTGCTCATAAAGGTGTTGGTCATTGTCTCGTTGCCGCTGTCAGGGAGGGTCCCGTCGCTCCTCCCATTAGGACGCTGTCCAGCCGACTGATGGCTCTTATTCCTCTTCTTTCGGGTGCTTATACGTATGACTCCGTGCACCAGCTTGCACTCGGCCTCCTGCTCCTCCAGGTTGTAGTCCTGAGCGATGCTGTATATGAGCTCACTGATCTCATTGGTCTTGCGGGAGAAAGAGGAGTCAGAGGTGCACTTAGCCAGCTGGTCTATCTGGTGCAGGGCGTAAAGCTCCAGCAGCTTCTTGGTGATAAGAGAGTCAATATCTGTGCCTGTGTCACTCAGGTCGTCTAAGTCATAGTCCTCACGGGATAACAAGCTTGTGTTGCTGACTGGCCGTTGGCTTTCCCCCTTGCCAGGTGTGCGGGTCCGTTTGGGGGCAACAACTGGATACCTTACGGTTTTACCTGCGATGCGCACATCCGGGTAGCGAAAACTGTCACTAGTTGGCAACTTTGAGGCTTTAGTGGACTGTTTGGACTCTACAGGGATGCCACAGGTGGGGTTGGACACAGCCATGCCATTTGGAGGGTTGGGTTCAATACCTGCTTTAGGGGGATGGTCTGTGGAGCTCTCATTAACAGGCAGGCAGGGCTCTCGGCTTCCATAAAATCCGCAGGTCAGTACACAGCAGATAAGGGCCTTGCAGCCACTCCACCCCATAGAGGCGCAGGAGCCACAGGCATGTCTGCTAGTAGGCGCGCTGTCTGCTGACCCAGGAATAAATCCTATAGTCTCTGAGCCCCGTCCGGTGCCATTTCGAGGCTGACCTCTGCGACCATACTTGGTGTCAGAGTACCGCGAGTGGTCAGTGTGATGCTCCTTTGGATGCTCTTTGTACTGATCCTTGTAGTAGTCTTGGCTGGTTGTGCTCTCCCTAGATATGGTCCGAGCCTGACTGTACTTGCCTGCTCTGGAGCTGGAGCTGTGCTGTTTGTGGTGACGGGACGCCTGAGGAGCCCCGGTGCTGTGGCCAGGCATGGCTCACAATGCCTGGGACCTGGAGTGGGAGAGGCATGTTTACAGATAATAACCAGGTGTATGCCTCCTCGCTTGTTGCCACACAGCCCTGCAGCATTACACACACCATGGCACGTTAAAAACCAACCTGCATTTACAATTAACAATTATGTAGTAAACATTTGCTTCCATTGTTGTAACTTCCCTTAAAATTCATAGAATGTAAATAACATTGATTGCTGACCTGATTAAAATGTGACCCATTTCGTCGCGCCCAGAAAGTTTGTTCATTTTAGCTTACAATACGTGTGCAGGAAAATAGTTAGGACTAAAACTTTATCAACGTGCTAAATTTTACTTACAAAACATGGACTTACCGCATAAGAAGATAGTGTTTGTCTTTAATCCCAGATGACTTGAATGGTGAGCAAACTGCGGAAGTCTCAGGGAAAAGTTTCCTCTGCTAGCGTTTCTAACAGAAAGAAAAGATTTCAACCGCCCACAAGTTTCCAGATGATTTGACTTCCACGAAACAACAACCGTTTCCAAATTCGTGTGGAGTCTCTATTGAAAGTGGTCTCATTCGTATTGTGTCCTTAAGGTTCAATTCAGACTCTTGTGTTGCCGAGAGTCGTCCACTGTTTGGCTACTACCTGCGGCTACAGCTAATCTAGATCCTTCACCCACCTACAGGTAAGCGGTGACGTCACGCGAGGCGGATATAAATCCGCAGAAGAAGAAAAAAGGGGAAAGAAAATAGAAGGTATAAAGAAAAGGAAAAACCCCGAACAGGGAATCAATAAAAGACATATTCATTTGATAGAGGAAGAAAAAGAAAGTGCATAAATCCTTTCCGTGGTTATGATATATGGTGTGTGTTTGTGTATGTGTGTGTGTGTGTGGGGGGGGGCACCTACAACCCACCTACGTTCTTCAAAAAATCCAAAATTGCCCTCCATATATTGACATTAAAGTAAAACCGTGCACCTGTATCTGAAATAACCACAAGCACAAATGTAATCTTAATCATAACTAAACGTAACATATTTCTAATCAATCAATCATCACTAACATTAGCTATTAAAGCTAAGCTACCTGGAAAGTGATGTATAATGTAAATGTATAGAGAAAGTGAGAAATAAATACATCATTATACATTATTTTTTATATATGTATTAGAATGGCAGGGAATTAAGAATAATAATAACAAAAGTTTTCTCTAAGGGAGTCCAGTTGGCAGATTTTTTCGCCCCAAATTTGTATCACACGACTACGGCAACTGAAATTTACTCTTTTTTGACTTCTACATGTACAGACACTCGATGCTGTAACCACACAATTACAAGGTAGGTCTGACAAATACACAGAGGTGCACAGCTGCAGGTGTATTTCCAAACAATATCTCTCATCCTGCCCTATTTTTCCCCTCAGTGGAAACACTTTATCACCCACTCTATTGAAATAGAGGGGCTACCTCACCTGCAGTAAAGTATGTGTCTGCGACATGGTGTGGCGTGGGTGCATACAGTTAAACAGATGAAAGAGAATGAAATACAGCAAAATTTGATTTATACTGAACGTAAATGCAGGTTTCATATCAAACATTGGCTTTGAATAACCTTAATACCGATCACATCATGAATTGTACAAACACAATGAAGATATATTACTTTTATTTTATGAACAGCTAGTCTACAATCTAGTTGTTGTCTATCAATTACGTCACTTATTACAAAGCTTGGACAAAGTCCTTTTAATAACCAATGCAATATTCTCCTCCTATATTCCTCAAACTGTACTGAACGGGACGACCACCTCCCACTTTGAAAACCACTTTTCTTTCTACAGTATGCCAAGATATGCACAAACATGATACTATAAATAAATAATTAAATAAATTACCTTTGCCACCTATAATGTGATGAGATTTCTTGTTGTTATGCTTTAAGTGCCTGTACAACCTGTGAGTTTGTTTTATATCAGTTTTGTATTGCATATGGTTTACTTTGCGTGCAGTTTGCTTCATTCTTTGCTTCATTACCCTGTTTCTGCCTGCTTTCAGCTGTACTTCATTTAGATATTGCTCTTTTATGTTTTAGTGCTAATTTTACATCCTGCTAATAGTCCCTGAAAAAATAAACTAATAAAGGACATTACAAAAAATCAAGACGCTAACTGTCTGATAGGATTTCAATGTAGCCTATATTATGCCCAATATCAACACACAATATTAAGGTCCATATACAGGTGCCATCAAAAGGCACTTTTAAGGTTAAGTTATACCTGAAGTGTGCAGGAGGCTAGAAAGCAGAAAATAAACTATAAACCTAATAGAACTAACTATTCACATCTACTTGATTTTTTTTTTAATACAATTCTGGCTCTATTGAGATCAGAGGTTTACATGAGGGGAGGTTGTCACCTGCTGGACTGATGTGTCTGTTGGAACAATACAGGTGTCATTTGGCAGCTGCTGAGACAGATGCAATCCTGCATGCCCCTGTGCCCTGCTGCCTCCGTTATGTGTAGAGATGTTCCCCAACCGAGGGTCTGAGTCAATCTCATATCGGTATTGGTATCCCTCCATAATGTCCCGGCATGCATCTCTCATTTCAATAATCCAATTCTTCATGGCATCGCGATTCAGATACAGCACAAAGAGAAAGACCATGCCCACAAACCCCAGCACCAGCCCCAGGAACACATATGACGTCTGTAGGGTGAGGTCAGTCACATCTGTTTGGATTGGAACCATACAGCCAATGGCCTGAACCCCAAGCCCTCGTAACCGGGTGTTAGTTAACACACTTGGTGAGGCACACCTCACAGCATCCACATCTACCTGAGTCCTTGATTCATTCAACCAGGTCACAAAATTGTGGATCTCACAGGAGCAGGTATAGGGGTTTTCACCAAGAAGGATTCTGATGTTCCCAAGCTCTTCCAGCTCTTGTAGATCATCATCCCTGAAGGTCTTGAAGGCATTGTGCGTCAGGTCCAGCAACTCCAGATGGTTCATGCCGGAGAAGGTTCCACTGTAGACAGCCATCAGAGAGTTGTTACTGAGGTAGAGCTGCTGCAGATTGGGAAGGTGGGAGAACATCCCCAGGGGTAGCAGGGCGAGGTAGTTTCCAGAAAGGTCAAGGCGAAGGAGCCCCCGAAGGTCACCCCAACGCAGAGCTGTGGTCAGGTCTGTCAGGGCGGTGAAGTTATACAGCGAACGGCTCAGGTTGAGCTCCTGCAGTGGACTACCTTGTATGCTAAGAGCCTCTGGGTGGATTATTGCCAGTTGGTTGCCACTCAGGTCCAGGAAACGCAGGTTGATGAAGACAGAGAAGCTCTGGGATGACATCTCTGTAACCCTGTGAGGACATCTAACATGGTTAGAAGTATTTCAACATAATACTACTTTCATGCTCAGATACGCCTCGTGTAAGCAATGTATGGTTAAAGTTGAGAAAACTACACATCCACAAAAATAGACTTTTGTAGTATTTATTTATTAGATGCAGTGTAAGACAGGTAATACATAGTGTCATTATGGCTTAATATACAGTACATGAATGGAAAACATTCTCACCTATTATTGCTTAAAATGATGTTTGTAACGTTCTCCAGCTCTGTAAATGAATCTGGTCCAATTCGGTGTATGTTACTCCCTGTGATGATTAAATTCCTTGCATATCTTGGAATACTTGGTGGCACAGTGAGTAGATCCTTGGATACACATTTCACTGTGCGACTGACAGCAAAACACTCACAGCCAAGGGGACACTCCAAGCATTGGTACTGTGCACAAAGTAGTATTCCCAGTAACACATGGACTGCAGAAATACACATCTCTAAATTTTAGCCTGTAAACAACAAAAAAAGGATTCAAGATAACCTTGTTTCAAACTCTATATTTTTCCCATGGAGCTCCTAGATGAATGGAATACTGCAGATGTGGCAAAGAGCGCTCCGGCATTTAGTCCCTCCTCATCTACTCCACTCTGGGAATAAAGGTTCTCGTAAATTGATGGTAGTTTGTACAACACAGCATCTGCTGGATGAAAAAAAGAGTGTAATTCCCTTAAAGGTACAGAGACGATCGCAGCATCTGACCAACACCACAGACTACCAAGGGAGATATGAAGTAGAATTGATACAGCACATCCAAAATCAACTTACAAAAACGTTGAACTTATATCATACATAAACCCAAATTAAAAATGTTATTAGCTACATAACATAAATAAAAACAAATATTTTACAAATAAAAACTGCCCCCAATAATAACGATAACGTGGTGTAGTATTGCTCAGTGGAATCCAACAGACTTGAAATAACATTCCAGCATGAGGATGCAGTTTTAAAGCATTCAATAACTGTCAGGAGAATCTCAGACAATAGCTGCATGTTAAAAAAAAAACTGAAATTAATCTTTATACACCAGAGAAAAGTTGATTCAGGGGTGTTTTTGTAGGACAATAACACCATTTTCATCATTCTATCTTTGGTAGCGGTTCACCTTGTTCGCTCAAATAATTGATGAATACTTTCAGCATTAAGATTTTGTGATGCTTGTTGTCTTTTCCTTTTTTTTATCCCCTAAATGTGCATTAGCCAGTCTGGAAACACATTCATAATGAAAATGCATGTGGAAATCAAATGCGTTGTCGCACAGTGTTGTAATCTGGAATGAGGCATTCTCCTTTATACTAATAATAAAAACAAACTCACAGGAGCCACGTGGTGAGAAAGATGGTAAGCTTGCAAGATACGTTTTAAGAAGCTTACAAACCTTAATAACTGAAACATACATGGAAATGAACTAAATATTTGACCGTCTTAGACACTACTATATAGACGGCGAGGTCCGTCATTAGGTAATTCTTTTGTCATGTCAATACATAAAATTCACATCAAAGAAACATCAGTTTATAATGTTGAACCAGAGTCTATGAGTCTAACACTTTGCCGCATTACTGTAGGTTGAACGTTAGGATGAACATGGCGAGGACCCCGCAGAGCATGAAGAAGGGCAGCCAGGTCTTGAGGAAAGATGCCCAGCTGAAGGATACAGAGAGGGTAATGTGTGTTAGAGTTCTCATCAGCACCTGTTTAGTGTGAGAGTGTGTGTGACAGGGGGTCTAAACCCCCCCTCTCTTGCACATTTTGGACAGACAAGGGCATGTGAGGTGTGACGGGGTATCACATTGTTCTTTTCTCTGACAGTTCGCCGCTCCTCTTTCTCCCTGTGGCTGCACGCTATAGCCTGCATCTACTGTCCTTTCCACTCTCCCATCCCAGGGAGCCCCGGTGGAAGGTGACCTCCATCGATGAAACAGAGGGGAGCACCTCTGTCAGTGATAAATTACATTACTCCCCTTCTGTTTATAAGACTCCTGTGGCGTGGGAGTGGATGGGTGGAGGCAGCACAAACTGTGACGCCAGCTTTCTCTATGTGGGTCAGCGGAGAATAATGAGGGGGGTTCTTTAACCCATATGTCTCTTAATGCTTTGCACAAGCATCTAGCAGGAGAGAAAAATGAACATTCTTGTGGTGAAGAATATTCACATGTGGCCGGTCCATTGTTGTTCGTGAATTATATATTCCCACTACTGCTGCCTATTGCAAGACTTCTGCAAAAAAAAATAAAAAAAAATAATCCCTCCTCTGTTGCTCTGAAGTTTCTCACTTTTGCTTGCATTTTGCTTTTTTAAATAAAAAAATCATGTGATCTGACTGACCACCCCCATTTAATGTAACAAAATCACAAGTTAGTTGTTGTTTCATCTTGATTAAAATGAATCAACTTACACTTCCCAATACTGTACACATTTAAGAGACACAGGTGAAAGAAAGCCTCTACAACAAAATGCATTAGAGAGTTGACAAGCTGCTTGCCTAAGAGAAGTATATGAGCTCCTTATGATAACAAAATATTTCAGAATGAGGTATAAATGCTTACCTCACATGTTTCCCGTGAAGGAGAGACAGCACACATACATTCACCATGTTCCAAGATGTGCTGTTGTCGTAGCGCATTAGGTTAAGGGCCATGGCAACGTGGGAATGGCAATTATCAAAGCACAGATTATGCTTCAACAAAACAGAGGAAGTCGTTAGTCATCATAAGTTTAAGCAGGTTTAAATGTATCTATTAAAAATCCTAAATTTGTTCTTACCGGCCTGCATTTGTATTCCTCAGATGCGTCATGCACTGCTTTGTCCCATGTAACAGCACCGTTCCCACAGACTTTGTCCACATCAAGCTTCATGTACCTGCAATATTAACCATGTCATTACCTAAATGGTAATGTCAATTTTTATGTTTTACAAGTGGCTTGTTAAAATAGTATTTCATTAGAGTTCGGTATTTTGATCAAGTAGCTTACTTTGTTGGTCTACCAAAACCCATGTTGTCCTCCTATAAAAAAAACAACAACATTCATTAGAAGTGAAGTAATGATGCAGTTTGTTTAGTGAGTTTATAAATGAGGCATCCAAAAGAAGATGATTCTTATAGATGAAAGGTGAGGTGATAATGAGATAATGCCCCTGAAAATTATTTTCATTCAATATGGGTAGATGTATAAGTTGAATATCAGATATGTACTGCAAGTCTCATACTCTAATGTTTAGTTATATACCCTAATACTATGCATTGCAGGCAGTGAGCAGACTATTACAAAGTAGCACCTACACTGAAAGCAGACCTAAGCGGACCCAAAAATCCACCCACAACTCCACCCTCAATATCAACGGATTCACGGTATCCACCTCCCCTCACATCATTAATCTTGGCACCATCTTTTAATCAAACCCTCTCATTCGAACGACACACCAAACAGATCAACAAAACAGCCTCCTTCACCTCAAAAACATTGTCCGTCTCGGTCCATCCCTCTCCTACACAGCTGCAGAAACCCTCATCCACCCCTTCATCCAATACCTCCAAAACTCCGCCACCTGTCTTCTCACCATTCCAGGACCCGTGACCACATCATGCACGTCCTTTTCAAGCTCCAGTGGCTCCTCATCCCCCAGAGAATCCAGTACAAAATCCTACGCATGACCTACAAAGCCCTCCTTAACCTGGTCCCATCCTATCCCTCTGACCTCCTCCACAGATACACTCCCACCCGCATCCTCAGTTCTGCTGCTGCCAACCTCCTGTCCCCCGATCCGGACCAATCTTAGATCATGGGGTGACAGGGCCTTGTCCATCGCTGCTCCCACCCACTGGAACTCCTTACCCTAATCCATCAGAGACTCGTTCTCCCTCACCACATTCAAAACAATCATTTAAAACTCACCTGTTGAACACTGCCTTTAACATCTGAGCGTTTCTTCTACCTATCCTTCTTCTCTGTTTATTTTTTTGTTTCACTTATTCTTTGAGTTTCTAGAAAAGCGCTATATAAGTCAAATGCATTATTATTATTAAAACTTGAGTCTAAGTCTGGATGACCTTTTCTCTCTCTATTCAGGTGTTTTTGCTTATTGGTTCCTTAGCCACTGAGGAGGGGCAAAAAAACACATTTGGTTCTTCATTAAGGTTGCATCAGTTTTCGATTTACGTTTGTGAAAATCGATTTGGAGAAGATAATTCAATGAAAATCGTCTAACGACAACAGTCCCCCTCAACACTGAAGTTATGGCCACGCCCCTTGCTGTCATTCCTGATCAAGTAAACTTCTGCACGTCCGTAAGACATCCTTAGCATTTCAATCCATTTTGACTCTCTTTTTGCATCTAATAGATAGACCACAAAAGCGATACTCACCGAGACAAAGTAAGATCCTGCAAAATCTCTTATGACTCCAGAAGAGGTGCATATGCCCATGTGACCAATGAAAGGGAGCACCCACCTGCAGGATGCACCCAGCAGTAGAAAACAATTAAGACATTTATTCAAGCAGTGTTACTGTGTAGCAGAACAAGTTATATGAAAGAAGTACAGGCATACATTTACAAAAGGTAAAAATAGCAGACAATCCAGCCAGAGGCTGACATGGAAGTGTTTTATTCAACGCAGTATAAAAAGCTACAACAATCACGTTTAAGCTAGCAGAGACGACAGGACATTTTGTGTTAGCTTCTTACGATAAAATAGGAATGGGTGTCCAGACAATGCAATAGGGGTAGCGGCTGTTTTTTCTGTCGCCTTTTAAGAAATCCCCGTGGTAGTTCATAATCACGTCGATGTCGTCCGCGTCCGCCATCACTGCCTTGAGTGACAGATGGCAGTGACGTATCGCAAGGCGGTGTGGAAGCGGAAGCGCATAGTTGCCTCATCAACGGATCAACCGTCGGTCAGTGAATGCAGCACCAATCATATGTGTGTCACATGCGGCGTTCACGTACCCCTGCACGAGTGCAGCTGTTTTATTACATTTTGGCTGTATATTGCCCGTTGTAGTTCTTTATAAACATTTTAGTTTCATTGTTGAGCCTCTCCAAGGGACCAAGCATTTACAAAGCCTTGCATGAAAATACAAGTATATAGTGTCCATACACGTCTGAATACTGCTAACGGTAATCATATAGTTGTACAGATATGTATGAAACATTAACTGAATCTGGTGTATGTGGGCTACACTCATCTCGTATTATTTCTGAGGCCTATTTAGTACCAACACTGCTCAGTCAGCTATGAGCTTTATCACTCGAACCTTAAGTACCCCTGAAGCTGGGTCACCTCGTTATTGTACAGTATATGGGCCACAAAGTGTTCCCATAACTACTAATGGTGATGAACCATGTGTTGCCTTATAGTCAGCAAAAGCAGATAGAGCAGACACTGATGTATGACCAGGACACTAGAAAGTTCACACCTACAGTACATCTTGCCAACCTAGTTAGCAACAATACGACAATATATGTTTTGTAACTATTACACTAAACGGACAAACATTCACCATGGAAAGACTGACAGATACAAAAGCAGACAGTAAGGTGTTCAATTATTTTATTCTTTATAGTTTCATACTTCACTTTGTCTGCAACAAAGATTTTTACAAGACTCCCTAAAGAAAAACAGCTCAAATGAATGAACAAAGTAAAACACATGGAAGCCTAGTGTTGCATGTTTTTGAGGACCCATTCTGTAATATCTACCCTGTTTAGGGGCAAATGAGAGCAGTTCTCCGAGCAAAGAATGGGATAATCCATGTCCTTCTTGCCTATGGTCGGAGAAGCCTTGTGCAAGCTGGACTGAACACCTGGCTGTAGCTGAGGACTAGTGCTAGAGCCACGCAGCTAGTAGGCAGGGTATTGCCACCGAATACTAAGGGCCCAGTTGTCACATACTGAAAATGTGCATGTGTGTCACACTTATACACAACATAAGTCTCATACCAACATTTCATGCCAAATTACATTTGCAATCGAGGGGACTTAATTTATAAACAATAAACTGAATTAGAAAATAAACCATTGACAAATATTTTCTTGTCAATGTCTAGTTGATGTTGGCAACACTAATTGTAGTGAAACCTTCCTCTGAACTTAAGGAGTATACTTTCAATGGCAAGTAGAAAACATACATGAATCCTTGGCCTGTGAAGTGACAGATGACAACCTTTGGCAGAAGAAAACACATGGTTTTCTGCAATTTTTAAATGAAACAATGCTTTCAAACACATTTATTTGCAACAATTAGGGCTTTCACAAATTGCGGAGTGTCAATTCATTTAACGCTTCCGATGACCAAATCTCCCGCAGAAGGCATGAGCAAGACTCAACTCAGAATCAATGACTTGAGAGTGCAGCCTTACTGAGATGAGCACGCACTGTGACTCTTTGCTCCAACTGTAGAGCAGACAGGAGATGCAACGAAGCACCTTGCGATCTGATCCTCCATGGAGGACACTGCGACTGTGTGGCCACACCGACCTGAAAATAGGTCACCAGACCAATTCTCCTTCAACATGTTATGTGTCTCTCCAACATACACAGGAGGAGGGATAAGTGCGAAAACTCCTCCTCCTGCATGAGAAACCGGGGAGAGACATGGAAGGTGCTCTCCTCAAAGGTGTCCTGCCACCACAGGGGGAGGGAGAGGATGAGGTGTTGATGGTGCTTTGAAGGGGCAAGGTGGGTATCTTCTCCAGCCTCATGAATTCCTCTGCCCCAAAGTGGTCTCCACCAGCCCTCTCTTCGGACAGGGGAGGACGATGCATAGTGCAGAGATGTGACATGACATCCACTCAATGTTTCTGTCAGAAAGGGGGGGGCAAATTAATATTCAAATTGAAACTGGTGGAGAGCTTTGCTTCCTACATCCATTCTACTGAATGGTTGACAGTTTCTTTAGCTTGGTCGACACTGTACTTGTCCCTCTGAGCTGTCATCATCATCTGAACCATCTGGGCCAACGCCGCGCAAGCCTGTGATGCGATACCCCATGTTGAGCAGCATAACCTCCAGTGGATCAGCATTCATACGCCGCTGGTTCGCCTGAGCAGCACCCTCCATGTCCTCCACGACACGTCCGTTCTCACTCTCTGTCTGCGAGAAAACAGAGGGATGGAAGGGGAAAGGTAAATAAACTCTGCAAATATTACAACCCTAAAGTTTAAATGTAAAAATCCCATAACAATATCTGTTGATTACCTCTGGTCTGGGGTTCCATAATCGGACAACAGGGTCAATACCACTGGAAGCCAGGAAGCAGTAGCTGGGGTGGGGCTGCAGGCAGTTGACTATGGACTCATCGCCCTGCAGGATCCTCACTAGATTAGTTGTCTCCTTTTCCCAGATAAAGAAAGAGCCATCGTCTGAGCCGCTGACGATGTACTGGCCTTTGCTGTAGAGGAAAGAAAACTATTCAGATTTGATTGTGGGGCTATGCACTTGGAAAACACTATTTACTTGGAATTACAGAACTGTGCAATTGTTTTAAATTCTTCTTCTTTCCTTCTTACAAGGCTGAGTGCTAAGTGCCACGATCCTTTACATGGATCTTTATTATAATTCACTGGTTTAGATTACTCCGAAGGTTTCTTTAATAGATATGTCCCCTACATTCGCAGGCATCGGTAATTCTGTTGGCTCTGTCCACTGACGATTTGGTATGGACGGGTTTTGCTGACATTTACATTTTCAGATTTTGCTAATAACCATAAAAATAAAATGTTGATGGCTGGTTTTCACTGTACTTTCTAGCTCAAGGGATCCTCCACTGTAAAATGGTCTTTACACAGCTTTTGACTGCCCCCTAGTGAGACGACAGCAGAATGGAGTGCGATCCACTCACCTTCCGAAGAAGTTGGCCTCTTTGATATCGGTAGTGGTGTTGCAGTGACCACAGTATCTGTGCTTGTAGTCAAAGCTTCGTTCTCTCAGAACCAACTCATCTTCCGGGATGGACTCTTTCCGACTGAATGAATGGAATCGGACGTTGGTGTTTGACTTTTTATCTTCTGCTAGTGAGAAACAAAATCGTAATTATTAGCAGGGGTTCATTGAAAAAAAAAAACTAAATAAAGTGTCTGTTACTCTTGATAAAAAAAAAGGAATCATTATTATTCATGATATATTAAAAAACAATTTTTGGGTGCAGAAATTGTCTTTCAAATTGTTCTCAGTGCCCGAAAAATTATCTGACTGCTAGTCCAGAAACAAATAAATCATAAATGACACTTCTTACAATTGATTAAATGGCAGATTATATATCAGGCATTGACGGTTAGAGCTTCACAAATATAAAGTAATGCAAATCAGACAACCAGCGGATTACCTGATTCTGTCTTGGAGAATAGGGCAGCCTTGATATCCTTATCCAAGGCATCACAAGCGTTACTGTGCGCCTGCTCTGGAAACTTTCCCTTGAAATCATCCAGACACTCCAAAGCTTCAGCCACGTACTTGAGCTCAAAAAGACACCGTGCAAGTCTGAAATGAGCTTTCAGATGGCCGGGGTTTAGAGTTAGAGCTTTCAGACAATCCCTGAGTGCATCATAATGGTCTCCATCCCTGTGAATCCAAACACACACACACTTGCTTTTGTAGCCCTCAGGAGAAGATGATGAATAATACCTGCAGTGTTGTAACTTAGGGTTTCATGATACTTACCACTTCCGTTTCATGTAGGCTGCAGCCCGGTTCCCATATAGCATGGCGTTGCAGCTGGACTGATGAATTCCTAAACTGTACAGCTGGATGGCCTGCGTCCACTGCTGCCGTGCAAATGCATCATTAGCCTGTTGCTTTATCTTCTCCAAGTGTGGAGGAAGGTCGGTGGAACTGCAACAAAGAGAGCAATGGAAAGAACACATGAAAATGACTTATGTGTGTGCATGCTCAAACCTTTATATAGTCAATCAGTATGTGAGAGCAATCACAGAAAAATACCTCAAAAACATTTTGCTTTCAGCTAATCGAATATGGCTGGTTGGCAGGTGAATACCATTGGAAACGCCATTGGCTGTCTTTCCATTCTGTACATCTCCTGGAAGTCCAAAGTTGAAAATACTGACATTAAATCATACAACATACTTTATGTTTCTCGATGAGGCTGTTTAAGATATTTCCTAATGTACTCTCTATTAACATACCTGTTGATGACTGGCCCTTTTTTGGAAGCAAGAAGGTGTATGGCCTCTGTTTAAATGTCAAATCAAACAGATATACCTAGAGGATGATAAAATCAATAATCAATCAATCAAACCTTTCAACACTGATCCTGAAATTAAGAACTGCTTTCATTATTCCTTGTTTGTTCAGAGGAGCTTTACCTGTTCCCCACCCATGTTGACGAGGAGCTCGGTGCCGTCTGGACTAAAAGTGACATAGGTGGCCACGAGGACCCTGAGGCGGTTATTGTAGTCTGGAAGTTTCACTGGCAGGTGCCCTGGGTCATAGAAACAGTCAATCACATCCATTAAAGTCACTTTACTTTGAACTGTGCCTTTTCTGGATATCATTACTATATAATTTGAATATCATATATACTAAACAAATCAGTTGTATAACAATTCAGCCATTATTCACCTGCAACATAATACTGCCCAGCTCCATCTGGGATGGGCTTCTGCTTTTCACAGAATGTGTGCACAGCTGCTGATGTGCTCTGACTTGTAGATTTCCTGTGCAGGAAGGAAAAGTAACTTTAAAAACCTAAAATGTGAATCATAACCTGGACTGTAGAATGCATGACATTTGATTGGATGTTGTACACTCATTACACTAGAATGACATCAAATACTTTGTTTTCACATGGGCTGTAGCAAACCTATAGTTGTGAATCATTCGGATGTCATAGAGGCGTACAAAAGGACCATTGGCCCCAACTGCCAGGTAGTTATTGTCCCGTGGATTTACAGCTAAACACTTGGCCTCCACCAGCTGTCCGCAGTACTCCGTAAGGTCAATCAGCACCTCAGAGCGTTTACTGCTCTCCCGTAAGTCATATTGTCTGTAAATGCAAGGAAAAGCATGTTAACTGTGGTGAATGTAGGCACAGGATCTGTTGAGAGTTTGTTCAGGGGGTTCTAACCTGATTATGCCGTCCTCTGCAGCACTCCAGAAAGTGTTGGGCCACATGGGTGCCGTGGCGATGCGTTTGACTCTGTTTGTATGATCAGAAAACATATGGATGGTTTCCTTCACTGTCAGGTCATGCACATGGACCTTTGTGTCGGCGGCACCAGTTACCAAAATTCTGTCCCCAGAGTGAGGGAGGAACTGTATGGATAAAACAAACAGATGAGAATGAATTGATGAGCGCAGACATAAACATAAAATCGTGTGATTAACTTAAGATTGATTAATCCATTTATTGCCAATACCCACACCCATTTTAAATTCACATGTATCTATATTATTTGACATGTTATTCAAGCTCTCTGTCATGAGTAGACATTTCTATGGCAATGTGGTGACAATTGTATTAAACTCAACATAGCAGAAAATATGCAAAGATGGGATTATTTCACCAAATTTCCTGCCACTCAATAAATGGCCAACAGTGCCCCCTAATGTACATATGTTTCATTTGCTAAAATTAAAGTGCTAGTTAATACCAAAAAATAGTTAAGGCAGACCAAAGAATACAACTAGAGGAGCATTTCTTCTATATGCCATCCGCAATTAAGAACACGAGTGCTCCTCTTATCTATAACTTCAAAACAATTGAATCGTTTTTAAATGGACTTCACATTAATGCCTTTATCATATCATATCATAACTGAATCACCGATGTGTATATTAACGTGGATGAGATTTCAACCAACTTTTCCACATGCCGTGGAATAAACCCCTTTTTCATATCAGTCCTACATACCTTAACAGAGAATATGTTTGCTGCATGACCTGTGTGCATAGTAGTGAGCTTCTTGTGTCTGAATGGATCCCAGATGATGGCATGCTGATCATCTGAGCCTGAGGCCAGTAGACTGAAAACAAAGAAGTCAACAGGGCAAGTCAAGCATTATTCATTATTATTATTATTACTGCAATAACACATCTCTAGTTGAAAATTGCACTTTGCTAAGTTTTATCTTCTTCAATGCATTCCCGTCCTCTCTCAACCCAAACATTTGAGCCGACCCCAAGTCTCATCTGCTCTGATGTTACCTCCTTTAAAGGCAATCCCAGTGGGAATTGCTGGGTCTCTGCAATTTTTCTAATGAGTGGGACCTAAACAGTCTCTCTATGAAAATAGCCCTGTGATAACTTCGGTTATGAGTTTGAGCTATTTAAATAAAATGTCATTTCTTTTAGTAATGGGCGTACACACTATACAGAAAGTATGAAAAATATGGTTAAGAGTGCGACTTCTGGGTTGGTAAGTATAGTAAGTTGACTTTTGTAGTTTTGAAGACTTACTCTCCACGTTCATTCCATTCCAAACAGTTCACACAGCCAGTGTGGCCCTGTAGAAACACAGTATAAACCAAATGGTAAATGGAGTTCACTTACAGTATATAGTGGTTTTGTCCAAGATGCTTTACAATGTAGCCTCTAACCGACCCATTCACAATCACATTCATAAACCAATGGTGGCTGCCATACAAGGTGCTAACCAGCTTATAAGGAGCAATTAGGGGTTTGCTGTTTAAGGACACTTCATCATGGTCAGAATAAGATATAATAAGCATCAGTATGCTGTCAGTCTTCCTCTCTTTCTCCAACTGCGTCCACACATACACAAACATACAAACGCACTTGGTGTGACTGACCTGAAGCTCAGCCTCCAGTCCAAGTCTCTTGATGAACGGGTCAGTCACATGATAGAGCCTTTGGAAGCCTGACGATCTATTGTCCTACAGACAAGAATAAAAGCCTCCATCATCTCATCAACAAAAAAAAGTTTCCTGGTAGTTATCAAGGCATTGATACCTTCAGTGTTTTGTATTTCCTTGTCATGCAGCTGTATGCCTTAGTAATGCATGCAATGGGAATACATTTCAAGCCAAGTTGATTGTGTATTTTTTTATATTTGTTTGCTCACCCTGATCTGCCTGTGCAGGATATCTCGGGTGATGTTGACAGCAGTCATGGCCACACCACAAAACATAAATTAGGTTTGGGTAGGAGGATGCTGGGGTCACGTC